>JAVQIZ010051061.1:0-51780 GCA_036023535.2 Galaxias brevipinnis
GCTGCCCACTTGCAGAGGACCAGTCATTCAATCAGGCAGCCCAACACCTGAGGCCAATGGACCAGCTGTGGCTGGTTGGGGTGATGAGCTACCTCACCATAAAGGAGCTTCAGTCCCTCGGAGTGGTAAGAGGGAGATACCCACACTGACGCTGTGTTCTTGGTTTTTCCAGATAGATGACTGAACGCCTATGGCCAACCCCAGGACCCTGCCACTCTGACCAAAATCCAGAAGAAGAGGGAGTTGATTATTTTTGACAGATTTTTGCCATGGGTTTTGGTGAATAAACTTTCTTTTGTTCACGTCCTGCCTCTTGTCTGGCCTATGCTGCCATTACTTGTGGTCCCGTGCCACACTAAATTATTATTAAAACTTTTGCTCACAACAAATCACCAATGCATCACACCCACTCTACAAAGAAATAAGCTGTTTTAATCGATACCACAGGTTTTCAAGCCAAGTTCTTGCAGTGCAGGACCTTAGAAGTGCTTCTAGTTAGCGTTCCCAGCAAGAGGAGCTCTGCTCTGTGCATAAGAGATGAGACCTCACCCTGATACCAGTAACATGCACTTGACCCTTCGCTTGAACATGCCGTTCTACCCTGTTTTTCATCGAGGGCCCCTTCCCGATCATATAAATGTTTTGCTTATTTTGTTTTGTTTGAGCCCTTGCCACGCCATTGTCCTACCTGGTAATGACTATTTCAATGTCCCAAGAAACAGCGGTACTAAAATGAGTGTGTGCAGGGATATCTTCCATGGCAACTTTGCTAATTAAGGAGCTAGCACAGCCAAGTCACAAGACACAGGGGGCACACTCGCCCATAAAGAGGAAAGTCCCCTGGGATAGGTTATTGAGGTAGTGAGGGGGCATAGGGTCTGCACACTAAAGCCCATTAGGTTTAAACAAGTGTCAAATATCTAGAGATTTTTTTCCCTGAGCTTCGACTCAGTGAAATAATATTTTTGAAGAGTAGAGTTAAGGCACAAACACCGTTGAAGTTAACTATCGTTTGAATACCCGCTTTGTTCTAATTCAAACCAGATGTATTCCAGTCGCTATTTCTAAGTATTTTTTGCTATGTTTAAATCAAACATTTTCAAGGAGATAGAGAAGTCAGGCATATACATGTATAAACAAGAATCTTGGCTCAGGTGTTGTACCCTCAGGCAGTGCAAACACACCTCCATCAGAGGAACACTCTGCTGCCCTACACCTGAACCTGAAGTGAAGGAACAATGTGACGACAATGGTTATTTTTGTCTGATTACACCTCCAAGCTTTCTTTACTCTCCCACTCAATGCACCAAACTTTTAAGGCTTACATTTGTTTTTTTTAACATCTGTGATCTGATATACCATTATTATATACATAAAAAACAGTCATTACGGTGATGCAGCACCATCACCAAATGCTAAGAAGAGGTAAGATTTACTTGGCTGTTAAGCAGGTAGGGCCTACAAGAACGTCATACCATGGAGATATAATCACATACAATCACATTTCACTTTCTTTTGCATATTTATGTTGTAAATAATACTTTTTTTCTTCAAAAAAATTTATTTTCCACAACCAAAAATCCCAATAAAACAATTATTTTTGAGTTTCTAATATTTTTTGCCCATTGCATTAATGTTACCTTAGTTAGATGGCAGATAGCTGTCATTACATCTTTGAAATCCTAATAATTTTTAACCTTCAAATTATATATATAGTACCCTATCATTTCATTTTCTGTCCAGTGTTTAATCCAATAAAAGTCTCAAATAGAGCCCTTTCTTATCACTCTTAGGAACTTGGAGTGCTACCTGCTTATCTTCACAAGTAAATCTATCTTAAATTCAGTTACACTGCATGTGCTACCACACAAAATGCTTTAAAGCCCATCTCACTGGCTTGTCTGCAGTGTGCTGGGCTGCTTGGTCGTGGGATGGTCGTTACCACTGATATGACCACACCTGTGCCCTTTCAGCCATATAACTGCCTTTTATGAGTGTTTGTTCACTCGCTTCCTCTGCTAACTTGGTTGTTGGTTCCACCACAATGTATGGCATTATTTAGTTAAATCCTATGCTTCGCATATTTCAACACATTGACATCCATACGCACATTGGTTTGTTTGTTAGTCTAATAAATAATTTAACAATTACAGTAACAACTAAAGCCATGTGTGGTCTCCCCTACTTTTGTTAAAGCCATTGAGCCATGGTCTGTAACATAGAAATTGTTATAATTTTAGTTTTGGCACTGCCAAAAAATACAAGAAGGCCTAAACTAAAAAGATGCATTTTATTTGGAATAAGTAGGGCACAATTAGGTAAAAAAAACAAAAAACAATTGTTGCTGTTGAATCGCTCTCACATTTGCCAAACAAAGGATAGGCTAGATACTGCGGATTGACATGCATACAGGTTTAACAAAGGCAAAAGCATTAAACCTGAACATATGCCATTGGGCAAAAATTTGGACTTGAGTCTAGTCTAGTCTTAACATTTTACAGAATGTTGGATACTGTCATGTGGACTTCATTAAACCCAATGAGACTGATCTTTGTCTTCATTAAGCTATTTGGTCCTCTCATTTCTCTTCTCATTCGCTTTTTTCTGCTTATGTTGCATGATCTCCGCGTCCCTGTGAAAAAACAAAATCATGTAAGGAATTAGTGTGGATTCATGGACTTTAAGTGCCTAAGTTGATAAGATATGATTTCTTAGGACATGCACAGTCAATTCACTTATTTTCATGCTCAATAATGAGTGCTGTTGATTTGAGTAAAAGTAAAATGCTAAATTCATAAAACTAATATGGATCCCCTTTGCCATTGCCACCATACACAAGTTCAAGCTTAGCTTTGAGCAGATTTACCAACATAATTAGAAGTACCTCAGCTTGCGGGCAGCAGAAGAGAGTCCATCCTCATTTCACTTGCCTTTAGTTTGGTCAGTTTGCTTTTTAGCATTTTTTTTTACGTGCCAGTTCACGCTGGTTTCCTCCTGTAAACCAAGCAAAACAATTGTACTTCAATATTGTAAAAATGTTGATAGAAGGTGCTGTTTGTGACTGAAATGGCATGTCAAGGTATTATATGGCTGTTTACCCATGAATGCATGGGCAGGGCGATCAGATTAAAGCTTTCAGTTAATCAAATAGGTAACTTTCTAGGTAAAAGCCATTCGTCAATTATCACCAACAGAATGGTGCAGACTAGCCTACAGAGTACTGTAATACTAGGCATAGTTTACTTGTCTCTAAAAGCACAGTGAAAAACAATCTTTGCCAGTTTATAGTCAAGAGTAGTCTTTTTAAAATAACAACCCCCAGCTAAATGTAAAAAAGGTGATGTGTCTTTTCCTTGGACCTTCAGTTGCAACCGAATGCACTCAGCCTACACTAATGTGGACTAGACCCTCGGCTAAGATAAATGTAGATCTGACAGTAGAAAATAAGACGCCAGACACAAATGGCCTGTCTGAACGTTGTGGTATTCGATACCTAAGCCTAACACTTTCACACTTTCATATTATTACGTGTTTTCTGCAGTAAAGTTTTCTGCTTTTCGAATTCTCATTAGGCTAATCAGAGGAAAACTTGGAGAAACCACATTACGCATACTTTATGGAGTGTGTTTTGGGTTAAGGCCCAAAATCACAGCCGGTAGAGGCCGCTGCTGCTGTCCTATTAAGATCTAAACAGTTTACATATCAACACGGAGGACAGACGACATGGCAGCAACAACAACGATCACACTTGCGCTATATCCAAATAAGTAATTCATTATGAGACAGGACAATGACATTAGTACACTGTAAGTAATGAACTGCTAAACCGTTGTTTAACAAAATTAGTTAGTGAGAAAGACAAAGTTAGCTAGTGTGTTTGTGATCGCAATAGGTGAGATTCGAGACGGAAGAACACATACATGATAACAAATTACAAACTAGAAACATTTACAAGACAGAGCCTTACGGTAAGGGAATAAGATGATACCCACTGGTCATGTTTTTTAAAAAAAAATTTAGATTACCCTTTCCGTATTCCAGGTAAGCTCACCCAAAGGGCCGCTCGTTCTCCCTTCGTTGTGCCAAAGTCTGAACCGTCTTCCTCGCCTCTCCGAATAATATGCGTTTGCGATCAATGCGCCACCTATCGTAGCCACCACAAAAGGAGTATAGCTAAGACAGTATTTCCTTATTTTATTTGACCAAATACTTGCGATGATCAAGGTAACTATAACTATTTAATTCCTTGGAGACAACTTCAAAAATATAATAACCTGTCGTTTTCAATTCAAGTAAGATCATCATCTTTGATTGTACTGTGCGATCTATTCCTGCAATTTCAACATATAAACAGCTACAAAGACCACTAAACAGAACTGGGCACATAGTCCTAAGTGGTCTTATGACTGGGGAAGCTCATCTCATAACAAACACATTTATCAAGAATAAAGAGAACACAGGTAAAGTAGACCCCAGACATGTTCATCGGTTAGGTTTCCTGTATTTAATTAAATACATTTTATTTAATTTTATTGTTAAGTCAATCGCAAAATGGGGTCTGACCACCAAGAAAAAAAAAAAAATTTGTTAAATTAGGTTTGTGTCCTGGAAAAAAAACAACTCATGCCTTTTTTTATTGATAGTGTCATCAATGAGTTGGATAGGGGGTTTTGTAATATATTCATGCATGATAAGATATCAATCAGAAAAAGAACCAGGGATATAGAAGGTTTGAAAGACTGAGAACTCCTTAGATTTAATTTTACACACGAATATGAATAGTTGTCCCCCATTTGAAGCGATAGGTAACATCCGTCTTGCAGTATGGATATGTTTTAAACGTAGTGGGATAGGCCTTCTGTAACCAGGATTGAATTATCTCTGTGTTGGTTTTCAGCCAGTGCATGTTCACCTGAATCATTTCCAAAGATCTTCGAACAAAGTTAAGGTTACTCAGCTTCTTTTGCGTTACAAAGAAGTCATATACCTAGGGGGAGAGAGAGAGAGAGAGAGAGACACCATGTAATGAATCTGTAAGCATTACATTTTTGAGTAACTTGTAATTTTACAGTTATTGCAAGCCAGAAATGTAATCAAAAGAATCACCTCATTGTATTTCTGAGCACAAATAAAATGGGACGTAGTGATTGTCACAATACCAGACAAATAGGATGACCCCAAGGAAAACCTATAAACAAAAAACGCACCAGGAATGGCAATCAGCATTCTCTCATCTCTGCTCAAGAAAGGGCAAAACTATTTAAATTAAATCTACTGTAATATACTGCTTGTTAATGTATTTTGTAAATTATTAGCTTGATCGCTTGATATCAAAACTGCATACTTTGATACTAGTGTGTCCCAGTTGTTCTGCAGGAACTTCCACACCAGGTTGTAAACCCTGGGTTGTGATGCTAACTGTTCCACAATGATTGAGAAGTCCTGGGTCTTGATTACGTGGTTCCTGAGAGATGTGCTCAGCAACCTGGTAAAAAGAAAATGCACAAAAAACATTATTGAATTGGCCTTCATTTGAGGCTAAGCTTGGTACGTAAAAGATGAAAAAAGGTAAAAGAATAAATACGTTTTTAGATCCATTTTGTGTTTGTTGGTTGCATGTTCTTATCTACGTCTATTAGGAGTACTAGAGCACAGAATGTACCACTAATGCTGTTAACCATTGAATAAAAGTCTGGGAATGGATCAATGAATAGCCTCTTTACATATGAATAACCAAGCCTATTTTCAATGTCATAGTTCTTAAAGTCAGGACAGAAGACAGATCCTTACCACAGTATTTTGCTTCTCCTAGTTGTTTGACAGAGGGCTGTTAGAATGAGGACCCTCTCTTTATTGGAAGTACACGTGCAATACCTCTCGATCAAAAACATCCACTCGTTATGTCCTCCTCTCATTATACCCACGCGGAAAACAAGCCCCCGCAGAGTTAGAGGCAGTCTGGTTCAAGGTAGAAAATAATAATGAAGGACATTGTATGAATTAAAATAAAAAATGGTTAAGAAGGTCAAATTTGAGTATTTCAGTTGCTATGGGCTGTAGACCTACTTGCCACCAGGTGGTAGCATTGAACTAAAATGGAATACGATCACAAGCTTACTATCATGGCCAAAGATACTTTAAACCTTACATTTAGGGTATTTTGCTTAATTAGAGAGATACATTTTGTTTTGAATTGTTCATCTACAGAAAAGACTCTATGTGTTGATGTAGTAAATATTGTTTTTCATCACCCTTCAAATTTACATTTAAAAGCTATGTTACATCATTATGTAAATACTCTACTGTCCTCTATACAATCTACATTACAGGCATTTGGAATATTATTTTTAAAATTCTGCATTAGCTGTAGTAGCAGTCACATTGCAGACAGTATCGTGGCAGTACTACAGTGTGATTCTTACGGGTGGTGTCCATATTTGGCCATCCAGAAGTGGAAGAGGCGCAGGGCCTCCTGTTCAGTGGCAGGAGACCGCCCCACTCTGACGGCCAGCTCCAGCAGCTTCACCCTCCGGCTCTGTACAGAAAGAGAGCCTGTGTCCTCCCAGAGCTGGGCACGGGCAAGCCGACCAAGGAGATTCCACAGGTGCTCCTGTTAATCAAAAGAGACCAATTCAAGATCTCTTATCAATTGATACGTTATCATGAAAATGGTACACATTTACCTGCATCCCTATGACGATGTTATTGATTAATGAAATACATTTTTACCTTGAGGAGGTGAGTAACGCATGGCTTTTTCTTGAACGAGAACTTCACTATCATGTTGATCATGTGATTAATAAAAACTGTTATGGGCAAAAATTCTTCCTCTTTCTTCAAATAAAGACTAAGGGTGAAGGCATCTCCGTACTGCATTGTTCCTTGTCTGTGGTACAAAGAGGAGATTCTTTCACGTCCATAAAGAAGCATCATATTCACTTACACCTTATTATATCAAATCACTGTACAGTTTATAACGGAAAGTTCAAAACGGAAAGGAGCCCAACCATTACTTAACCACTAAACCAGTTGTCAGCCATGTGTTGAAGTTGGAAAATGTAAAGGTATCTGACACATTCCAAGAATAATGAGTGCAGGCCTTTAAAGCGGCTCATCATTCTGAGGCCATGTGTTGACTTGTGCCTGTAGTACCTGGCCAGTTGAAAGGAGTCATCAATCAGCCCGGCTCTGTCAGAGGCGCTGAGGCCGGTCAAGGCCCCCTGTAGCTGTGTGAGCAGGCATCGCAGTGTGTGGCTGTCATAGGAAACCCTGTAGAACCCATTGGAGTTCACGTTGCCTTTGATCCAGGCCACCTCCCCTGGGAGATCAATTATCTCTGTTGGACAGACGGTGTTGAAGAGAAGGCTAGAACAGTATGGTAGTTACGGCAGAGAGTATTGGTGAAGGAATCTGTCCAGAGCATGGACTTATACATATAGATGCAGAGATCTGCTGACCATGCATGTTTTTCAGTTTTAAAGTCAGAGAACCACAATGCACTCATCAATATTAAGTACAACTGATTTTAATAGAAAAAAACAGCACATTAATTTATGGA
The DNA here is from genome assembly GCA_036023535.2 of Galaxias brevipinnis. Lineage (NCBI taxonomy): Eukaryota > Metazoa > Chordata > Actinopteri > Galaxiiformes > Galaxiidae > Galaxias > Galaxias brevipinnis. The sequence continues at coordinate 7,559 of JAVQIZ010051061.1, forward strand.
TGAGGGATACAAACTTACCTTCCTTGCTCTTCATCAAGTGAGTGGTGACATTTGTTGAGCTACTGGTGTAGAAAGTAAACGGGATCTGCCACACAGAGCTAAAATCCACAGAAAGGAGACATTAGTATTCAGCATAGCTAGATGGCCTAGCATGCAATGAGACCAAAGTCAGGTAAGGGAGCAGGATTAAAGGGAGGGAGGGAGGGAGAGAGAGAGAGAGAGAGAGAGAGAGAAAGAAAGAAAGAAAGAAAGAGAGATGCATGGAAAGAGACATCACAAAAAATAAGACAATAGAGAGGAGACACATGCAGGTTTTGGGTTTCATTACTCTGAGTCATTCTGAGCCAAGATGGTGAATAGATTCTGTCTTAAATGGATTTTATTGCCCCGAACGCTCACAGCCACCACTGGATATCCCCTCTGTGTTATCCATGTCTCCATTAGGGCTTTCACATCTATGGCCATACCGCTCAGCTGGGCCGCCTGGCAACAGAAATTAAGTTAGCTCTAATTCTTCTGTTGTCAGTTTTAGCACACCAGAAAACCACAACATCTATTGAAAAGCAGGTAGCCAATATACCTCTGACAAGGCCTTCCAAAGGTCGACAGGCATGGCATTGTTGTAGCTGTGGGCCCTCAGATATTGTTGAATTCCACTGACAAACACATGGTCTGACAGGTAGGTGTGGAGCATGCAGAGTATACTGGCACCCTGAAACAGACGGGAATAACAACTGTAATATTGCATAATCTCTCTAAGAAAGATGCCAGTCAATACAATGCGAGAGAAAAAGGTGGACACTAAAGTAGGCGTATAGACTCGAATGAACTATGTGCATTCTATGCAAAACAAATAAAAACGGATTAATCAACCGGGGTTGCGTGGATGATGCAGAGTCAGTGTGCAACCTTGGAGTAGGAGATGACATCGAACATCTCTCTGATCTTCGTGGAGCTGTTAACAGGGAGGGACAGAGGGTGAGAAGTGACCAAAGAATCCTTCTCTAGAGCTCTGTATGTGTTCCTCAGCAGCTGATGTTCCTCCTACGGCACAAAAATATTCACAATAGGACGCATTGGGCCAGACAATTCTGGATTTGAGGATATGGTACAGATGGTAATTTGACTAGTTTCATGGGGAAAAACTCACCACGTCCCAAGTAGGTTCTAGGTGTCGGATAGCTATGTACTCCATGTAGCTGGCAAAGCCCTCATTGAGCCATAGGTTGTTCCACCACTGCATTGTAACCAGGTTCCCAAACCACTGTCAGGAATACATTAAATAATGTATTATATGCAGGATATGTTTTTGCATTATTCCATTTGTTTACAGTTCTGATGATTATAAAAAGTGGAAACACTTCCACAACATAGACTAGAATTAATTTGGGATTAGGATTTTTACCTGGTGAGTCAGCTCATGGGCAATGACCAGGCAGATCCAAAGCTGACCGCTCAGGGCGTCGCTCTGTTCCTCATATAGTAGTGACGTTTCTCTGAACATTATTAGACCCCAGTTTTCCATGGCACCAGACTCAAAGTCTGGAACTGCTACCAAATCTGGATTAAGGAGTACCAAAAGGTTAGCACATGTATCATTTGTCTGTATTTGTGTGCGTTTTTTAATTTACCTAGTTTTGGTAATGGATATGGTATCTGGAAGTATTCTTCGTAGAAGTCTAATATTTTCACCGCTGCTTGTAGAGCATGTTGGGTTTGGTTAATGTGATGACTTCCCGCAAAGACAGACACCTGTAAATATCACAAAATGCCACTGGAGGATGCCATTGTCATGAAACACATTCGAAACTGAGATGGGCAGTTATTAGGATTATATTCCACAGAACGCTTACCTTAACACCTCTTTTTGTCTCAGAGGAGTTGACAGCATAATCACAGACCACAAAAGCCATTAGGTAGCTGCTCATTCTAACACTGGTCTCAAAGTAGTCCTCTTCTAGGTCATTCGCCAATGCTTTAGTACACAACTAGAAAGAAAAAAAAATATGGCATGACAATCAATAATATCTTAAAAATAAAGTATTTACCCTGTACGTTGTGGTGCAGTTGCTGATACCTTTGGCATGTTGGAGAGTGATATATGCTCACGCTGCCGCACAATCGACAGTGAAAACACAGCCTTCATATCAGGCTCGTCAAAACAGGGGAAAGCCTTTCGAGCAGAACTAGGCTCAAACTGGGTTGTTATAATTGTTCTGCTTATGGGAAACAATCAAAAAGTAAACGCTCATGATTAAACCCATGAAGCCACTTTCTTTTTTACATTTTTAGTAAACGTTGGGTTTCCTACCTTGGATACTTATCCCCAGGTTTCTGGTACGTTGATTTGTAGAGGCCTGAGTAACTGCTAGAGAATCTACCAGAAAAGGACAGAAAGAGCTGGTACTGGTGTCCCTTAATGAGAGGCCTGTCTGAGAGCAGAGCCAATTGTTCCAAATCTTCGGACTCCAACACACGTAGGGACACTGGGTTTGTCATAGACTCTTCCTGTGCTCTATTAGCTTGATGAAGTAGCATCTGCTTTTGTTTCCCCGCGTTACCTGGTGCTTTGTGGAAGTCGATTAAATGAAGAGTGAGGTCCCTGAGAGAGGCCTCTTTAATGTCCAGGCCCTTGCTGTTGAGGACAATGAGGTTTGTGTCATTGAGAGCTGACACCAGGATGTCTACCTTTCCAGTGAAGGTCTCAGAGTGGTGGACAGGGTGCAGCGACAGAAAATATTGGTCTGGTCGGATGGTGGTAGGAAGTCTGGGATGACTCCAAGGAAAGTCCTCCTTGGGCTGGGTCTTCAGGTTGACTTCATGAGGCTCAACCTTGGGTTCTCCTTTAACTGTGGCAAACAACCACAGCAGGTACATAGCAGATGGCATGACGAGAGGAAAAGTCATACCTAAAATATGAAGATACAGTGTAAGACACATCTACACATCAGCAGGTATAAACACTAAAACAAAAGACAGTATTTTAGTTTTCATATGGAATGTGGCTAAATAAAGGCCTTACCGCTCAAGAGGTTTCGTTCTAACAAGGGCATTGATAGTGCCTCATACAAAGGAGTAGTGAGTAACTGCAAGAGTCATAATCTCTCTGTCCGCGCTGATAAGTTTTGCAGAGAACTGCAGATCCATGACAATATATTTCACTACTGTTGCTACTACAGTCTTGGCTCATTAGACAGAACACATATATAAATTGGTGAGGGGTTTACGTTAAATAATTTGCATTCAGTTTTTATTGTATTATAGCGTTTGTTACATTTATATAAATTATAAAATTTGTACAGCCAGTTTCATGCAAATATTACATTTGTGATTCAAATTTTCTTGAGTCAGTCCTCTGTAAGTGCCACCTGAAACAAAGTCTGGGTTCAGTACTTTATATATATATATATATATTATATATGTATGAATGTATATATAATAAAATCATATGAGGAAAATAAAATCACGTAGTAGGTTTCTAAACAAGTATTTTATTCTCTTATCTTAAAAAATTAAAATAAAGTGCTTTTTATGTACAATATAACAAAAACAGTCACAATATCAATGGATGACACAAAGAAAAACATTTCACAACACTTTTGTACTCAACAGATCCATTGAAACACTTTTACATGCAGACTTACAAAACCACATTCAGTCTAAAGGTTCAGTCAACTAAGCTTATGTTGTAGGCCTACAGTACTGTCACAATTAAGAGACTGAGTAGGAGTGGTTCATGGCAGATATGCTGATGTGGAGCAAGATACAGAAAAAAAACTGGCAACACAGTATTCTGTCTTGCTTTTTGCTGTACAGTGAATTGTTGGAAAACAATCTGTAATATGTAGAAGCAAATAAATGCTTTGTTTATAGCATGGACAGGAAAATCGATGTGTCGATTTGTGATGTGTTATTGTAGGATACATCCTGCCAACAGGAAATGCGTTTTATGTTTAATACGTAAAGCAAAATGTATGTTGCATTAATAGAGCTGCTCAAGTGAAATGCGTATTTTACAACAAATAGTGAGCATTTCTGTGAGCCATGTCTGCAAATACTTTAAATATATAGACTTCAGAAGTTAAGACTTAAGAGTTAGGCAGTTAGGAATAATGACATGGCAGAAATTATATTTTGGAAGATACGTGTGGATCTTTTAAGAATCTATTGTTCTGTGGAGTTAACTAATGGGCATCCCTCATCCCTTTCACCCCCGTAATATTTGTGATCTCACCGATTACTTGTTAATAAATGTCTGACGATGCCATATGTGAAGGCCTTTTGAAAAGGTTTACAGGCATTTGGAACCACCAACATGCTAATGAGTGCAGTACCGGGAGAAAAGTAGCTTGGTAAAAAACAAGAATATCAGCAGTTCTAAGCAGCTCTGGTTCTAAACTTCTACAACAACACATCTTGCAGCGCATCCCTCAAACAGTCATCAAGCACATGTAGTATATGTATATACACTAGAAACCACTCTGACCAACCTTAAGCAGTATGCTTTTTGTGCAATTACCTTGTCAAATATAGCAGGCACATAGCCCTCTGATTTTCTCAGTGCTAGAAATAACAAAACATTGATTTTGTCTGAACGTGGAATACATAACTTTATCAACACATTCAAATAATCGATACATTCAACACTCAAGTTGCTTTATTGTCAGCATGTTGTTGGTATGTGGCTTGAAAACCATTCTAACATTTACTAAATCTTTGGGAAATGTGCCAGACAAGTTTGAGCAAAGGGCTTGAAATACTGTTAACAATAATTGTAATGGTCCCTGTCTGTCAGTAGTATTATCTCTCAAGACAGTTCCCTGCCTGAAAACATAATTGAAATGTGCAAACAACTTCCGACTACTCAAGCCTCCTTCCCTTGTGCTTTTAGGTTCAACTCGGCTCGTTATTTGTCTTAAATTACTTTAATAATAGATGTTGGGATCAGGTGTGGATGACCTAGACTGATTGGTGGCCAGGTGGGAAATATCTCTTTCTCTGAAACTGTACCACATTATATGTTCTTATCAACAGTGATACAAAATGTATAAAATCACAAGATGGAGTGGTCAAATAAGAGAACATTTTAGTAAGATAATTGAAGGTAGAGTTGGCACACAGTGCATTATCATGTCCAAATGGAATCTACCTCTCTTGGGTGTGCTTGTTTCCCTTTGAAACATGATCTTCAACTGTACAATACGATCCTAGAAAGACAATTCTGGTATCTCTTCATCTTTGAAAGTTTTGGTATGCGTTTTCATCTATATCCATCGGTCCAGCCCGGTCAGTTCCTTACGTCGTTCATGTATAGCCTCTGAAGTTTAATACTGAAGACCAGTAAAGTCTTCTCTCTATCCTCTTTGGACATTTCTTTTTTCTTTAAGTGAGGGGTTCAGGTAGATTCCCTCTGGCTTGTTCATTAAGGCAAATTGAAAAGACAGTTGCTTTCCTCAGTATCACATTTGAAAGAGGAGAATGTCTAACCACAATTTATCTTCAGATAAGTCTCATTGACATGTACTCAGAACCTTTAGCTCTTTAATCATCTTGTAGAAATGATGGGAATACTCCATCATGTTTTAGTTGTTACCGTCCCCCTCAGGCCTCCATCCATTTGGAGTGCTGGTGAGATATATGTTGAGCTGAAATGGCACACCATAGTATGTTCCCATGACAAAAGGCATGAAATACTACTGGTCAGTGGGCAAAGACGGCACTGTTGTGATTAGATCATAGATATTTTGGCACACTGTACAATCAGGCTTTTGCTTAGACTGTGCGGTGGTCCACCTTTGCCACACACATACACACTCACACACACACGCAAAAACCTCTGTGCATGAGAATGGCTCAGCAAATAAAGAATGTTTTATCCATCCTAATCAGCAGCCATTGTTCAGTGTCACTGCAGAAACTAGAGCACAGTTATGTTATGATTCCTTGATGCAACAGAACTAACATCCACATGCAAACAAGGCTAGCCATCAACAGAGTGGTAATGTTTAACCAGCCTCCAACCGATAATCACATAACAAAGACGATATAAAACAAAAGAGCGCTGCCCTGCTGTGAAGGGAGGATGTCTGGGAATCTAATGGTGTGGCTTAGCCACCAGCGGCTTAGCTCGATTCCAACTGAAAACAAACAAACAGTGAAGCCTATTGAAACAGCCACCGGTGTGCTATATCATACTATGGAGTCTTTGATCTCAGATCCCAAGCGCACTCTGGGCTGTGGGCAAGTGGGGGAGTATTCTACATGGCTCTCTTTTAGGTGCAGTGGTCTCCTCTCTGACTCTGAGAAACTCTTGCTGTTTTCTGGTGAGGACTCGTGGGTGGGTGTGCTGCAGATGTAGTTGTCATTGAGTGTCTGGTAGCCCTTGTGGTCAGACGTGGAGACTGGTATGGTGTTACCATTGAGGGGCAAACTCTCTGCAGGCTTCCCCACTATTCTAGGCTTCTTCTGCTGCATGTTGGGGCATTCCCCCTGTTTCAACATGGACTTCATGCGGTCTCGATTCCTGTAGACCACAAATAAAGAGAACACCACCAAAGAGAACGCCAAGAGGGCACACACCACAATGAGCTCATTCCAATATGTCTTGGTGTTCATCTGGGTGGAACGCGACTCGCCAGGCAGGATAATGGTCTCCTCTGGCTCAACGTGGGGTGTACGTGAATGGCCTATCAGGGTGGTGCTTTCCTGCTGTGGCTCCGCCCTTACACAGTAGATGGCCAATATCTGCCTGAAGCCCTCCTCCGATGACCAACACTCGTAGGTCTCCTCTCTGTCAGCCTGTGCCACTACCACCAGGCTCCCCTCAGGGGTTTCATACAGGAACTGCCTGGCTCTGTCGCTGTAGTGCCAACTCCTCTCTGCCAAGTTGGATCGCAGCTTGCATGGCAGGACTCTGAAGGTGTTGGCTGGGATAGTAATAACCTGGCACTGGGAGCCCCCTGTAAAAACACATTGTTATTTGGTTGCACAAGCCATTAAAAAATTCCTTCCACATAAAAAAGGGCTGCTTTTATTGTATTGATTAGGGTCATCCAAAATGTGTTGGTCAATTTACCGCAGGGATTATATCTTTCTCACAAATCTATTCATTGTACATTTTGCATAATGCAAATTCACCAAAAACTATGAAGCTACTTAAGGGATTTCAATAATTTTTCACTATCAACATGCTTATAAGGATAATGCTCTGCGTTGAGAAACTGTGATAAGAAGCCTGAGGTCTTGCATCTTTCCCAGATTTGCCTTGTGTGCTACTCATATAGTGCAAAAGGGCTGTTGTGACAGACAGTTTGAAATGTCTGAAAAATCTGCATTTACAACATGTCGTTGCTGGGGCAGAGTACCAATGACAGGCCAATTGAGTGATGGGTCTGTCATTACACAAAGACATGTACACTTACGAGAGACTGAGGGTCTGACGGAGCGGGGGTTGGGCATTGTTTTGTTACAAATGGCAGAAGTGTCAGCCTCCTCCACGTCTTGCTGCCAGTGGCTAAAAAACAACAACAACAAAGAATTGGTCTTAGTCACTGAAATTACAGGAACATGCATGCACCAATTATTGTCTGTAGGCCTTTGAGACTATTATGCTTGTAACCAGAGGTATGTTGCTGGGTGCCTCCTGACCTATCAGGCGGAGCCATTCGGACATCCCGACACTGTCTCCCTGTCCAGGCACAATAGGGGTCTCTAGACAGCACACACTCCCCACAGCTCTGGTAGTTGGAACAGTTGGCAACAAGCACCTCCACCAGCCCGGAATGGGATGACACAAACAGCAAACCCTGTGAGACAATAGAAGAACGAATGAATAATCATAGCCATCAACAAGATATCTTAAGTCAATCCAATACTGAAGGTTTTATTTCAAAACGTGTAATAATGTTACATTCAGTTCGAATACATTTTTGACTATATGGTTATGCTACTTAAAATGAATGCTAGGAACAGGGAATATCATAATAAATAATACATTTACAGGAGAAGTGGATAAAAAAATGCTTGATAAATGAATGTTTATTACATCAGTGAACAGTACGCCAACACTAATTCTTTCCTACCCTCTGAGAATCCAGCTCAATGTGTTGTACCGGCTGGGGCTCAGCAAACAAGGTCATCTCCTCTATGATGTGCATCTTGTCGTTGGCATTGATGGCCTTATGCAACTTCCCATCATCTAGCCAATACAGAATTCAACAGTTTAGAAAATGTCTCATTACATATTTCAAACTGTGCGTTACAAATCCATGGAATTGTTTGACACAACCCACGTACCTGTGCCTATGAAGAGCACATCATATGCCCTTTCCATGCCCTGGATCTTGTGCACAGCGATTTGTGTATAGCGCACACTGCGCTTCAGCAGCAGTGGTGGGCTGCGAATTACACTGTCCATCAGGAAGTGGTCCTTTACAAAGTTGAGCACCTTGTCGGGCATGTGCAAGGACGACTGGATCCCCATCTGCCTGGCATGGTTGTTGACACACTAAAGGAATGGATAATCTATTCATATAGCACATTTAACAAGAAAACCTAACTAAAACTAAGGTAAATTAACAAAACCCTGAGATAACAGTCCAATAACAGGTCAGTGGAAATACACAACAGAAAGCATTTTAACAATATTTGTAATTGGCTGATTGCATAGAGACATAGGCACACACATGGGGTGCAGGCAGCGATTTACATCATTCATACATCACCACAAGGCAAACTACCACAACACCATTATCATCAGCAACAGTGGCATCAACTTCAGGCATAATGCGACGAGGAATCGGCCAAAGAGAATACTAGCTTTTACACAGTGATGTATTATTTTGCTGTAATATGTGTGTTGCTTGTTGCTACTAGAGTCCTGGAACCGTATAATTAATGAAAATCAGGACTCACTGCTCCAGGTCGTGGCTCTGGTATGGGGTGGTTGTAGGTGTACCACTGCTGAGTCTCTCTGTTGACCTCGCGATAACGCCCACTGAAGGCTCTCTCCACCTGGGCCATGGTGAAGGCACACACAGCCGAGCTGCCTGATGCACCCTTATACCTGGAAACACCACATTGATTGGAACTTACTGTTGATGGCAACATTTGTTTTTATAAATACAATAGGTTAATTTTGTATCCCTTTCTACCTTGCATGAATAAATACAATTCACAGACATTTGCAGTATATTATTCTTTATGCATTTTCTATTTTGGTTACCCAAATAACCCAAGCTTGTATCAGATTTTGACAAACTTTCCAAAGCAAAATGAGAACACCCATTTTGACCACAATAAAGTTTCTCCTAGGACATTTGTACTGTTACAATATATAATCCCTCATGGGTTCTCTGTATTAGTTATTGAAAGAGAGTTGCGTGATTCTCTTGGCTTATGAGTTCAAAACCTATTACAGCAGATTTGACATCTGACAGACAGTCTAGACTGAGGGTGGCAGCATGCCCGGTTTGGTGACAGAGAGCACAAATGTCAACACACATTTAACTGTTGGTGGAGAGAGTGAGAGAGGAAGAGAGACAGAGAGACAGAGACAATGAGAGATAGAGGTAAAATGAACGGGAGAAATAAAGTACATATAAGTGCAGGACTGTGTGTGCACAGCCCAAAGCACACATAATCTCATTTGACACATGTAATGCCTTAGTTGGAAATGTTTGGTTGTAAATATGGCCAAATATGGTTAACACTCTTACCATTGAGAGGTGAAAACCCCATAGAACACTGTGTTCTCCCAGCTATCCCCACTGGGCTTGAGGACAAACATGTCCTGAATGATGTTAAAGGGGAAGCCATCGTCCGGAAGAGAACACAGCAGCTGGGCCTTCAGAAAGGTGGTCCACTTCTTCTGCAGCACTCTCTCGCCTCCCTTGTCACCCTAAACGTAGACATATGAAATGTGTTCAAGACCACCTAGAACAGCATGTATGTCAGAGCTACATATCAGGTCTTCTCCTATAGGGGGTGCTGTTGGGGTACAGTTAGAGATGGACGCAGACAGAACCAGTTTTGTCCATGTCCTGAGCTTTTGAATAGGATACAAGACACCACAGAAATAGAAGGCAAAAGTTCATCTGAACAACTTTCTGTTCTGTCCTGTTGAACGCCTTTTCTGTCCTGGTGTATGCTTACACTGTACACAATTGTAATTGCTGTCATTGTGCTCGAGAAGATAAAGCACAGCAAGTTAAACTAGATGTCCTTAGGTAAATGAAACTAATTGTACATTTAAAAAGAGTTTAGTGCACTGTTGTGTCACCAACAGTTAAGAGAGGCTTAATTACTTAAAAACACCCCTGCATGAGGCACTCCTTGAAACACAGAGCAGCCACTTGAAAAACACACCCAAGCAGAGGAGGACCAAATCACATTGACACACCCAAGCTAAAGCTAATCTGCCAGGCCCCTAGGGTCACATCAGCTCCCATACTAGCTCATCGTGTGGATAAGACAGAGAATAGCTCCTACATGAATAAACTAGCAACAATGATCGAGAGCAGATCATAAAATGTAGAGCTATTCATCCGCTCTTCCATCGTCCACTATCAAATAGAAGCAATCATCTCTGTGAATGGCGAGGTGAAACCACATGGGACTAATGCTGGGAGTGGAAGCCAATTACCGTGCTGCTGCAGCGAGGCCTGATAATGAGCGAAGGACATTCCCGTTTTTTTCCAGCGGTCCCCTGACATTGTTGTGCTTCACTGTGCAGCTTGCTGGCCTAGCCCTTTCATGGTGACCTCCCCAAGCTCCCAGCCAAACCCCATTACATAATTGTTGTTTTATTTGTTATAATGTTCCTTCAAGTCAAGGAGAACATTTTATGAAAACATAATGTTTAAAGGTTATTTTTGAGAGATTTGAGAAGGGCAAGGAACACTAAGGCAAATGGATAAAACGGCTGACTCACCCAAACTGCCACACATTTCAAAAGCTAGCTAAATTGCTTTCCATGGTCCCTGAAAATGCACACCTGAACAAACAAAAGAAAAAGGGAGTGGAAGAATGGGGGAGGACAGCGAGGGAGGAAAAACAACTTTGTAGTAGAACAGGGCTGTTAAATGTGTGCATGTTTTCCTGAGCTTCCCGACAGGAGCGTGGTAGAAACACTGGCTGGCTGAAATGGGCGGAGCTCTCATACCTCTATGTTCCCTAACCCTGGTGGGAGTTCAGCCTCAGCCTCATGAGGGGAGCAGGGCGTTGAGTCAGCTGTTAACATGGACTCTACACTGGCTCTGATACATGCGCTAATGTTGAAGAAACGATCAAGCCTACAGTGCAGCTAAGTAAGCAGGGAGCTGCAGAAAAAGTTAAGATGCAAAAGTAGATTGTGGCTTCCACCTTAGACAACACATTTTCTCTTTGAGATATTTTGCAAAGCTATTGGTTTTACAGAAGGCTCAATAATATACAATGCAGATAACACAGGGTGGATTGGATTAAACCCATCTGCTGTAGCTCCGAAGTGAATATGCTGGGAATTGGATTCATTTCAAGGACAAAGGGCTAACTGACCATTCATTTATCAAGTCTCTCAAGTATGTACAGTCAGTGCAACAACCTACTTTACTGAGGTCTCAGGCCAGAACAGCATTCCAGAAATATAACAGAAGAAGACTGCAGCATTCCAGTCAAATACAGGAATCTATACAGCCGCATAACCAATGTTCCTCTTTATTTTTTCGCTTATCTGTAGCCGCAGCAGCAACAACTGTTTGTGGTCCTTTCTGTCAATGTCATCCGTATATAGGTTGCACACAGCCAAATGCAGCACTGAGGAGGAGGAGGATATCATTAGGCTGTCACTTAAGATTATACACTGTCTCCCTGAATACTCACATTACTCCCTCCATAAACAAGAAGCGCCCATCAATACATCATGTCAACCCTTTTGTGCATTTCAGTGGCTCTACGGCCATTGAACAGAACAAAAATCTGGTGAAAAGGGAGACCATCTGACATAGATTATTCAGGGAGTTTGACCAAACTGAAATGATGTGGAGAAGGGAAAAAGACAGCAATTATGTGGAATTGATTGGACTGATTTCTGTGAAGCTAAAGCTGCTTGGCTGGTCTATAGGGGAGGGGGAAAGCATTTCATATCGCTGCGGAGCACTCTTGAATACTAATAATGGCTGGGATCCAAAAGCACTAGCAAAAAAGCAGACAGAGAGCTAAAAGGGGGTGGGGGCTGAGGGAGAGATGACATTGCAGTGGAGGGAGAGATGAAGAGGTGGATTCAAAATAATCAGATGAACAAATCCTAATATTGACTCCCACTTATTTATTGAAACAAATAATCAAGCAAACAGACATGTGCAGACAGCTGCGGCACATTTTCACGGGGTACTATACTTGTGTACGCACGTTCACACTGCAAGAAAACACGATGCCATGCATTTTGCTTCAACACAAACATTACCCTTCTAATCCTGGGAGACTTAACTGGGATTGAAGGGGAGGAATGGAGCTTTGACCTGGCTGTTTAGTGCACTGCCCACACACCCCCACCCTAAACAGGAGTCTTACCTTACACACGCGAGCGATCCGTGACACAATGGTGTTGTCAAAGAAGTCAAACTCCTTTCCCGCCTCACTGAAGAAGAAGTATATCTTATCATCGTCGCCCATTGTGTTGCCTACTGGCTGGCTCTCCTCAATGTAAGCCGACCCAACAAAGGCTGGATCTGTCAAAAGAGTTAGGTATATGTTGGATTGCATTGGATTGACGACACATTGAGAAGGGTTTGGTCTTATGAGGAGTTAATAGGATACCCTGTATAACTGTGTTCACATGCTACCATGCGGTGCTCACAGTCAGATCAAAAGACAAGATATGCTGGGGTTTAACTTCTACCCGCCAGCCAAGGCTGTTTTGATGTACACGTGCACTAACCGATAGGCCTGGATGTTACCATTTAAACAGCATGTCTTTGCTCTCTGTCCGTGTGCATTAAAGAACTATCTGACTAATGATGCACACTTTTAGAGCTTATCTCAGCCTGCCTTGGAGGATATGTACATATAGGATAACAGTGTTTACCTTGAAGCCAGTTCAAAGAGTTTTCTGTTTTTAAGGCAGTTCCCTGGCCCAGACTCTTGTAAATGACAGGTTCATTTCCCTGAAAGTTGCTGACAGTGCCAGCATACAACTCTCCATCTGAACCACACCACCAGACAAAAATATAAGCATGAGTTCAAACCAACTGTTGTGTATTGTCAGGTATACATTTTAAGAATAATATTAATTTCTAAACTTTGGAGTATTGCAGTTAATACAGTGATACTCACCAACTACGATAGCAGTGGATTTATATTCTGGATTAAAAGGGCATCGACCGCGTCCATCCTCAATCACTATTTCACCCATCTCATCGCCCTCCAGAGAGAATGTAGACGTGTTCTAGAGACACAAACACAACTTATCCTTAGGGGTTGATAGATTATGTTTAACTCAAAAGAAGACACATTTGACTTATTTTAAACTGGTGGGAAGCTTTGCCATAAATTATGGTAGAGGGATAAATCAGGCTTTGTACTCACTATGTACGCACAGATGGGACTGAATGCATAGGTTCCACACACATAGAGATGGGTGCTGTTCAGACGCAGTAATATCTTGATGTAATTGAAGCAATCAGTCTGGTTTTGAAGTAAAATAGAATGCATCAGTCTTAGGATGACAAGGACAATTTTTTAATTATTAATAACAGTTTTGTTTCTCGGTTGAGTGTCTTAGTGTTCCAACTGTGGAAATGAAATGCTTTTAGAAAAGCACATTCACGTTTGAAATCTCAATGTTTAGGCCACATGGTCAGATGCCCTTGTAGACAGATGCATCATTGTTTAATGATAGTTAAATTAGTTTGAAAGAGCAGTTTGCAGGAGAGTATTGCAGTGAGAGCTAACAGCTGGTCTGACAAATGGTCAGAATGCGGCAATGTGCTGTTGCACAAAGGAAAGGGCAATTATCCAGGAATCAGTCACACCCTACGCTAATTTATCATTTGGGAAAAATGCTTTATTAACAACACCTGTGTGATGTATTAAAAAAGACTTCTTACCTGAAGGCTCTTTCCTTTAAAACTGCATTCCTCTCTTTTCCCAGCAGGCGTGCCCCAAGTAAGCTTAAAATAAAAAAAGTCAACCTTAGTTGATTCAATGTACTGTAAACATCATAAAGTACTCACATTTATTAATTTAGTTTAAATACGTTTTTAAGTTAATGACCATGTAAGCTTTATATAAGGTAGTACATAAAACAACACAACGCCACTCTTTAATAGTGGGCCGTAACACCAATTATAGCAGCAACACACCAAAAACCTCCACCACTTACATTCTTCTGCAGCTTGGTTTTGCTGATGTCGGACAGGCTGAGGGCAAACAAGGCCTCCCTTGCTCCCACATACAGCATGTCGTCCTCCTGGCTGAGCAACAGTGAGGTGTAATTGAAGACACCCTCAGCAGAGAATCTCTTGGCAGACCTCTCCTTTGCATCTGCACAAAGAGGGAACAGCAACAGAACACAGAGGTCCGTATTAACGAGACAGAACGGGACAGGCTGTTGACTTGGAGGCAGACTCCGTAACCCATTAGCAAACAAACAGCCTGCTGTCCACCTGTCAGCTCAATGAAGAGGTTCACACAAATTCGATTATATTTGCACGAATCAGAGCTGAAAAACAACAGACAATGATTTGCATATCTCTCATAGTGTTGGCCAACGAAAAGTCAAAAGCAAAATACACACATCAGACCCGTTCTGACAGGTCCCTGATTCAATCGACAATTTCCAGCACAGTGGCAACCATAGCTAGCTCCAAAATGATTGCCTATTTGTAAGGCAACGAGGCAAGTCAACTGCTTCCTGTGCTGGCACTCTCTTTACTCAGACTGGCAGCAGGGTCAAAACTTCCTCTACTGGGAGGAAACATTTTAAATCTTCCTTACCCTTCTGGCTGACAGCCTCTTAAAGTGTTTTTTTGTGTGTACTGGACCATAAGTCAAAGGTCTTTGTGATCCCCATACCACTCGGTCTTGCAGCCTTATAGTTGATATGATGAAAGACTGTTAAAATATTAACAAGATGCAGTGACTGAGGTGCCCTGGGAAAGAAAAAACTATTGGAGGTGGAGCACCTCACATTGGCCTTTCCCAGTCTGCCAATGGTAGCAAGAAGATTATCATCCGAGCCATATCAAGCCTCAAAAATCATTAGAGGGAAATAAATTATGAATATACTGTACAACTATAAGTAGCCTACTTGAACATATAATTCCCTTTGCATTCTTTAGATCTCCGGTTATGTTTACTAACCATATACAGTAACAAGCATCAAAACCCTTGAACTTAGTACACAAGCGGATTAGCTTGGGTCATGGACTCGATGTGCTTTTCCAAACAGAATGGCTTCTATCTGAGATTGTAAACACTAACATTTGCAGTGATAAAACCGTTTATGCATTTCCCTCCATTTCACATCACTAAACAAAATTCTACGTAAGAAAGATAGGTTTTTAAAGAAACCAGCATTGGATTTCACTACTGCAATAGAGGTGGTGCATTGGTCTTTAATGCAAATGGAGCTAATAAACGGCAATTAACGTTTACAACCCAGACTTAAACTCTTCAATGTGCTCGCAAAGCCATTGGTTCTTGAGCCCTGGGCTCTTTGGTAGATTACAGTCCTCACTCCCTGAGCACAGCCCAGCTTAAAATGCACATATAAACCTTTTCACTTCCTCTGCTAAATGTGCCCCCCCTCCCCCCCATCTAGAGTCGACCAACAGGAGGTCATGCCTTACAATCAAAATGGTGAGAAAAGATAGAAAATCCATTCTTAAGAAAGTAAGGGATTTAATGTAACTGTAAGTAGGCATTGGAATTGGGTTTGAACTGGCACTGTAGCAAAAACATGCAGTTGGTAACATGTGGTATTAATTCCCCTGATTTGACCAAAATAAGAAGGCTATACAGAAGTGTAGTTATATGCTACCAGCCTGAAACAATAGACAACATGGAAGAATTTTACAAAAGCAATTCACATTTTCCATTGAGTGAAGTTCATGAGAGTTCCAGCCCATACAGTTATCCTGAGTCCCAGTGACTCCTGCAGTTGGCAGACAAAAGAGCAACCTACCTTCTCTCAACAGGGAACCTATAATAGTCATGGCTCCCCTGAGTTGACCATTCATTGGGACCAAAATATAGCCTGACTTCAGAATATTAAAACTCTGTGACATAAATTCAAGTTGGCATCTGTCTAGACAGACAGTAACCAGAGGAACTCAGGAAACATTTATGGAGAAAGCAGAGTGGGGCCATTTATGGAGGGCACTGGAAGATTGTTTCTAAAGGTTGGGCATCAGAAAAACACATTTGGAAGGAATAACTAAAGGTAATAAGACGTTTGAACTTAGAGGATGATATTGCATGCCACATTATGAACTAGTTGGTTGAATAAAAAGGTATGTCTTTAATCAGGCCTTTCATCAAGCACTTTTGTTTATGACATGCCTTTGGCTGAATGCATCACATCCATTGGGAACTGCAGCAATTATAGGCCAGGGTAGCCATTTCACACACAGACTCCAGGTCCATTCATCACCAGCCTGTTTAATCAGCTGTCTGTCCCTGAGCAGGGCTCAGAACCTTGTGCTAGCACTTGTCACACCTCCTATCCCTAGATATTCCTGCACTGGCACTTAAATTTCATACCCAACTGTAACTGAAACAATAGTCATCGTATTGGTTTTCATTTAAACACTGTACATGGATTTGATCTATGGCATTTGTCATGGGAACTAATCAAATTTCACACAACTACACTGTGTGCACTTACTCACAGTTGTGACCTAAATAAAACATCATTACAGGTTCCCAACAACCATACAGCATGTGATTGGGTAATAAAATACACACCAGCTTATTAGATGCATTGGATGCATGAATCAAATTTCACGCCGGTAGAAGGCGAAAGGAATTACACCTTCTTGTCAAGTATAAGACTCCGGTATGAGGGAAGGTAAACGGCCACCCAGGAGATGCAAAAAGACTGCCCATAAACATGCCTCAGATATACAAAAGCACCACAAGCCAAGTCACAAGACACGGGGCAACACAGAACAAAGGGGTTAGCTGCAGTCCGGCAGGGATAAAAGAGTTGGATACAAGATGGCCTACCACATAAATTCAGAAATCACAGCAAAAACAAACACACCATCTCAAGCTATTTAGTGTTTTTAGGAGACATGTTCAATTGGTAGGAATATCTTTGTGCTTAGTTAGTTGTAACGCAGTGATGTAGGAGTCTCTTGGTGACGTGCTTTCATAAAATGGAATTAATTTAGCAAATTAAGTCAAGCTTGATGCTGGTATCTACCATATGGTTATGCACAATTTACACTAGTAAGTACGCTACAGTTGGGCAAAGTAGCTAAGAAGAGGTCATTCAGTTGCTAATGTTTTTGTTCCCCTGTGCCATGCAGAGATTTAATGAGGCATCTACTTAAGGGACAAATACTGCCTGCCCAAGAAAGTCACACAGATAGAGAAAACTAAGCATGGTGCAGAGAAAATTGCTGAACAAGATGGTAAACAAAACCCAACATCATTCAGCCCCAGCAAGACAATAGCCCCTTGGTCACTCTGTAGGGCTAAGGGGACAGTTATTATGAGAAAACACAACACTAATGGTTTACATGGGCAAGAGGGTGAGGGCAAGCTGCAATATGTAAATCATTACTGGGGATGCTTTACCTCACAGATAATAACCAGAGATTGACAGCCTGTAAATATTTATTTTGCTGTTGGATTATTTGGATTGCTATTTAGTAGTGAGGGATCTATGCGTGATGCAATTCCATGCTACCAACAGAGACCTGGATTGAAGGTCTGAAGCAACACAAAAATGTAATTAAATGCACCAGCATTTCTTGGCAACCACCAAGAACTAAGAAAATGAGCGAAAAACAACAATTTTATCGGTGGTCAGCAGCTCTCTGGTGTGATCTAATTCCTTGTGACAGAGGTGACGGGACGGACGGTGCCCTCCTACTCAAACCAATGGGCCGTTGAAGTACAGCAGTCTGTCAGGGACCACGATCGTGTGCGGTGTGTGCGAGTGTGACTGGGTGGCTGTGTGTGGGCAGGGACAAGCACAGACAGGCCCAGACCAGGGCATTGTAGCCTAACAACACTTTCTCAGTGACTCAGCTCCACAAACAAAGTAACTCAGAGTGGATATTACCGTCTTTGCTTTGTTGTTTTCAAATTGTGATGATGTCATAATACCACACACAGTCCTAAGAGTACATGGATTAATGACAAGATGACTGCTGCCATGTGTGAACTTGCAGGGTCTTGTAATGGCTGTAGTGCTTAATTAAGTGATGGCTGGGTTACAACAAAGTCAGTTTTTCAGTGTATATAATGTGTGTGTTTGCGCATGTTAATGCTGTCATAACGGTAGGGCTGCAACATACCACATGTTTTTTTGTGCACTCCCTGTGAAGGTGCCTGAGCTGAAGGTCTTGGAGAGCAGCGACTACTACGGTACTATGTCCCACAAACACAGGCTCTTCAACCCAGTTCTCTCATATCTCTGGAGTGCCCGCCCCCTCTCCCACCCCTGCTCTCATCTCTGCAAAACAACAGAGGCGTATTCAAAAAACATAGGCTTGCATGGTACACATAGACACAGAAGTAAACAGACACCCACAAACAGAATAACAACTCGAGCACAAATTATGTTTATTTTGCCATTTTGTCCACCCTCCCTCCCTTATCAAGAGCAATTTTAAGAAAGAGTTTGGTTGCAAGGACAGATCGCGAGGACTTGATGCAATGATAAGTACAGGACCAAACATAAGGGTTCAAAACCAGGCGAAGGTAGAGGCCAGGCAAGGCCGCTGCACACATGGAGGGAGTACCAGGACATCTGGAGAACATCAACACACTGGAGGAGGAGGTGAACCCGAGGAACACTCATTATAAAAGATACACAGCACCATGTGTTAGGAAGAAGCCAAGTGTTTGTCTAGTAGCGTAAAAGCATTTCAACATGCAAGTAAACACTCTGCATTCAGCAGAGCTGGAATAGTATAGTACAAATAGTACTGTATAATGGAGTATCGTTGACAAATACAAAGTGGATATAGAGAAACCAGGCCTACTGTAGATTCATGAGACTCAACCATAAGACTCCAACTTCCCTTCACTGAAACAGCAGTTAAAGTAATTGTTCATTTTACGTTCTTGAATTGTAAAGCAAAGGATTATATACCTTTTACAGCTGTCACAAATGATTCATGACAGTTACCTGCAGCAATAAGGTGGGGCTTATATTATGCAGTCAAATCAATATCAACGCAAATGCCCTTTATAATGGTGTGCAAATATTGTGGACTATCATAACAGAAAACTTTACAATTTATTTGGACTATGACACATCCTGAGGGTATGGAGAAGTCATTGGACAAAAATGACATTGTGTTCACTGTTCAAATTGTATGAATAATTACGTTGCCCACATTCTGCACTATTTTGCTGTCTTTAGATCATCTACGGCGGTTCTCAATCTCAATCCCCTGTAAAACAGAACTTTTCATGCATTGCCTGAAGTGTGGATGTGATGAATCCATAAAAATGTCTGACGCACACAGAGATATAATTAGGCTCTATTGTTCCTGGTGTTTAATGCAGACAGCTGTGTGTGCTACCTCAGTTGGCAGCCAAAGATGGCTTGTCTTCCAGGGTCAGTGGGAGTGTCATTGGCGGGGTTTAGGTGGGCATTGGAGCATGTCTTAAACCTCCCGACTGTTTATCTGGACCCGCTCCTTTTCCTCTACCCGCACCTCAATCTATACACGGTCATGGTCACTGAATTTGCATGCATGAAAGAAAGCATACAACATCCACTGAACATGTACCAAGCATACATTGTAGTGACTAGTGTAAGCTGGGGATGGTGGTTTGGACACATTGCATAGAGAAATATTCACAGTATCATTGTGCTTGAAACTTTATGCAGAACTTTGTTTTCCTTCCCTACCAATTTCTTTCTACATGAAATGAGCTGTGTAAACGAATGTAATTAGTTGACTTTATAAATTCTACATTGTGAAAAAAAATGCAGAAAGGCCACAGACACATTATGTCTGGTTGGCTCATCACTGCCCCAAGCCTCATGATCATTTAGGGGGTCGTCAAGGGGATAATCAATGGTAGACAACCGCTACCACTGAAACACCCACAGAATCTCCTCTCCTTACACACGGAAGATTAGCTAGCTCATTAGGAGGGAGAAAAGTAGGAAAGGCTTTCCCTCCTCTCTGAGAAAAAAGAAAATAGAGTCTGCTTTTCTTGGGGGTTGCACAAATGAAATGAGGAAGTTGTATGCCGGGGCTTGCATTACTGCTTCGGAGCTTTAGTTGCTGTTTAGGCCTAAACAAAGCACTGCTACTTAGGTAAGAGGGTATGTTGGTAGGCTTTTTAGCACGTTAATTATTTTTGTTATATCTATTGCGCCAGCTGGTAAGTAAGATTAAGCATCAAAGGGACTTTACATACAGGTAGTTATTACATTGGGAATGGACATGCCTCATATATCTAATCTTTTTCTCTGTGAGATAACCAAAGACAAATGTTTCCCTCATTTATCAACCTTCCATAGTTAATCAAACAATTGAAGCTATCTGACGTAAATGAGCTGAGCAAAAACAATGTGTGTTGTTAACTATAAATTAAAAGGGATAGCGAAAAAAATATTTAGAAGTATTTTTTTAAATTAATTAGGCAATATGCAAATATACTAATGAAATAGTCCTGTTCATCATGTATTTATTTAGAAGTCCATGACAGGACCGGTATGTCCACTTTTAGCCTACCATATAAAATTCAGATTACGTCGAGGGACTGAAAGCCACAAAGCTGTACAGTGTCACTGTTTCACCCGTGTGAAACTTGAAGTCACATGTCCCTGTGTTTTGTTGACAGTCTCAGGGAGAAACTGCTTAGAATGCATAACCTTTTAGAGTTCCTAAATATTTTAGCGAATGAACCTGCTAATAAAAACAAAAGGTAATTCAACTAAATGAAAAGAGCATTATTTTATTGGAATACACAATAAATTAGGGCTACTTGTTAAAGATGATATGTTCTATGATTTTCTAAGGAAAATATAAATGACAAATCGTTTTACTTACTGTATGGGAAGCTGATGCGCGGCATGACATCATCATCACTGGCAGTGCATATTTGGAGACATCCAACCAAAAGCAGTGTAGCGACCAGGGGACAGTGCTTAGTCCTAGCGAATGTCCACATTGTTACTTTTTGAGTCTCAGGATTCCTTGGAATTCATTAAGCTCCTCTTCACATCAAGGCTTGTTTCTTGCTCCTGTCTTCCTATTGGGAAGACTGCTTGTAGTCCCAATAGCCCTTTCAAACTGGGTATGTTTAATTGTAAAGCAGGAAGGTTTTCGTTTAAGGCAGATGTTGTTTTCATCCACTTGTATATTGATGGAAAGTCTGAGAGAAAGGTTTAGAGAAGAACAGTCTTAAAATAATGGATCTCTTGTACTGCATCGCAGGGTTTCAGAGTAAATGCCATAACAAATAATAACCTAATTTAAATAAAAAGTTGACAAGAGCACACATAGCAAATACAAATGAAGATTTATTTATTTTTTTTAAAACAATACATTACACAAAACACAATAAAAAAATTATGTCATCATGCATAACACATGACCTAAATATGTTTAAATGCACCAATCCCAATTTTGAACCTCACCTATAGCTCTCCCTAAACTTCCAAACAGTCAACAGAGGTTGCATCACTGCATCAGCTCCTCCAAAGACAAAGCTAATGATAACTTAACCCAGTATACTCAGGTCAGAGGACTTCAAGCTATCGCTTTTAGAACATTTTGAAGTTTGTTTTGAAAAGTGCTATATAAATAAAGAAGTATTATTATAGTTAGATACAGTCCCCTTTCAAAAGACTGCAAATGCAAGGTAATGCTAAAATAAAAGTCAACTAGTGCCATCCTACTATCCATTGTCCTCAGACTAGGCACTATAGTTTGGTCAGCATCGGTGTTGGTTGGTTGGCTCACTGCTTGGCAAAAACAGAAATTGGAGAGGCTGTCTAGCTTGGGACCGTCTGCCATGCTGTGCAGGGGTCAGCTTGGTTCACATCGTCTGTCAAACCCCAGCACCATCACTTAGCCTAGCTGTTTCCCATGGTAACAAGACCATTACCAAATGTACCCTTCTTTTCCCCGGTCTGAGGTCACATCGTTCTTGATGATGCAAATTAGGAACAATCTTTTTTTCTTTAATCCCTCAGTCAATCTCTGACATATCTCTCATCTTGCTCTCAACAATGAGTTTCTTCCTTGTTTAATCTCGATTTCATATCAGCAAGATATAAATGTACCACTGGGACAAGCTAGACACAGGATGTACTACCATCACATCCCCTTCTCTATTGGATGCATCAATGGTCCCTTGCCACCCTGCTGGAACTAAACCCACAGCAGCCCAATGTGCGTCATACTCCCGAGGGCTTCCAGTTCCCAGGACTCAGCACCATGTAACTCAGAGTTTATTTAAACTTTAAAACTGTCACCAAGGAGTCAGTGTATTTTTGGAAAATGGGCAGAGTAAAGCAAATGAGTATTTAACCACTGTTTTTAATCATTGAATGTTACATTTTGGGAATTATTTAATAAGCCTATTTAATTATGATTGCATGTCATGACTAAAATAACATGACACTTTAATCAATCTATTACAATATCACCAATTCAATATGGACTGCACATGCAAGGGGGATATAGGATAAGAAGGATGCAAATCTCTTCAATGGGGCCCAAAATTCCTGGCAAAGCCCCTCATTGTGCAACATTACACTATGAAGCCAACGGAACTTGGAAAGCTCAATATTAGAAGAGAAGCATTTCAATATGACAAGGCCCTGCAGGATCTTACAAAACTGTCTATGGGGGATCTTAAACATCAGGAGGACTCATAATTTACTGTAGGTTTACATTACAGACCTGAGGCACCTGCACACGACAAAAACACTTTTGATTCACAGTCATTATCAAAGGCTGGCTGCATGACTTTCAGGAGTCTGCAGTGCTGACAGAATACCAATTAATACCAATTGAAAAGGTAGGCACAGAATGGGGAATGACAAAGTCTTCCAAATTCTCAGAACAGAAAACAACAATTCAGTTAGTTTACAACACATCTGTTTTAGGAGCCTATAATACTATGCATGTTGGTAGAATTGTTACTGCTATAGTGGACTTCTGACTTGGTATCGTTCTGACTTGGTTACTGAAGACTGGTGATCATCGCTTTTGAGGGTTGTTATGGTGCCATATTTCCTGAATGTACAGCCTAACCGTACCTCCTTACAGGTACAATTTCAACTGCATCAATAAATACAGACTCTGCGAGGCAGACACAGTGGAGACCAGACTTCACTATGAAGATCGTAATAAGTTCACAAGTGGGAGTATGGACTGGAAGCTAACCAACTCAAAATCACATAGATTATTAGACAAAGCTATGTAGATAGACAGTGTGTATATATCTTCATCATCCTCTCTTTAATTCGTTTTAAACTGATGTGTATATCAGTCATTTTTGACTCTTTAGATTTACTTACGTAGATAATTAACTGTTGGCAAGAACTCCTCTTCAATCCATTAGCGTTATAGGTCAAGTGAGTTAAAAGCTATTGCATTTGCTAGAGTGAGAGTGGCTTTGGCAAAATAGAGAAGGAATCACAAATTCCAACAGCCTTCTAAAAATACCTGGACAAACAAAATACAATGAATAGAAGTCATTCGGTTGAATGGTACGATTTATTTAGGTTTGCTGGTGACACTCACAGCATGTTTTCATAACTCACTGTGCATTCTCTACCGTCCCCCCACTTATTCCAAAAATGAAACAGGGAATAAAAAGAGTAGGCTTTGCCTCTCTAGTGTACCAGACAGAAGCCTACTGAATCATTAAAGACTTGGTTAAAATAGATTGTGATTTCCCCTCAGCATCTGTAACAACATGTTTCCAAAGCCTTGTAAATTCATCGCAGTGACACAGTGGGATTGTACAATGTCAAAACATGAATCAGCAAAAAAGGCTGGCAACCAGAAGATAATAATACTATGAATTTACATTGTTAGATGGTGATAAAGGCCATAAGATTTTTAGACATCCTCTTTGTGATGCTAATGTAAATGCTGTTAATTCAACTCACGAGGAAAAAGCCATTAAGAAAGTGAAGCCTAATCTACACATACACAGGTATTTTTAAAACAGGGATTTTCCTCCTTTGTACTTAAAATAAATCCCATCAACTCAAGCACTGTTTTTTAAAAATCTTTGTCCACATAAAAATGCAAAAACATGCTGCCAAGCCCTGGTAGGACCATGCCAAACCAACAGGCGGCGATATAACTAACCGTAAAGCCATGTTGGTCAATCAGAAACCTAAAAATAAGTTTTTACCGGTTCTGGTAGGCTAACAGCAACGACTCACTTACATAAACATGTGAAAAGTCCTCTTAGCAATGTCAAAACACACGCAAATCGCATTCTACTACTTTTACTTTTAGTACTTTTAGTACAGCTGCCCTTGCAAAGTACGTACTGTTGCATGCAGTATGCATACAATTGGGACATACTACTTTGTCATTTCATTACGCCTTAAACTTTGACCCGCTTGTGCATACATCCGTCGCAGTGCGCTATCATCGGTCTGCTCGCTCGAGTCAGTGTGACGCTATGTGCTACTATGTAAAGGGACATTCTACATATTTTCTGCATACTAAATAGTATGGTAGTATGGGTAATGGGTCGCACCCAACACTATTTTGGCTACATCTGCCATTGCCTCATGTAAACAAAGGAGATAGCGGTGCACACTCTGACGTCAAACAAAGGAGATAACGTGCACATTCTGACGTTACAAGCCACATTTTCCTTATACACCAACACTGAAAACGTAACTCTGAGCTTCTAGACCCTGGAGGGAGTTTTGCAAAAGGTGCGTTTTCAGTTACTTCAAATGTGTGTGGACGAAAGGGCAAAACACATGGAACAAACTATGTTTACAAAAATACCAGTGTAAATGTGGACTTGGCCTAAGTTTGAGCAAATTAAAATAGGTAAATATGCCAGGATATCACTTTCTTTAAAATGAATAGCAAATGAAGATCTGGACTCCGTACACAATAGTATTCTTTCATATTGTTACTGACCCCAAAATCAAATATTATCTTACATCCTGGGACAAGTTTTTTTGTACTTTTTAAAAAATCTAATAGAGAAAAGCTAGAGATTATTTGCGGATTTGATTCTGGTCCAACCTAGGACAAGTGATATCTAACAACATTTTATACTGAGAGTTATCCAAGGTTTAGGTGGAATGAGAGGAAGTGGTATTGGAATAAGAAATGTAACTTGACAAATATATCAATCAATAGGTTACCGTTACTCTATAAATACAACTTTGAATTCCACTATACAAGGGAATAAAGGGAATATAAAGGAAAGTGTTTTACAGAGTAAAAACATCATGGAATTGACTAAACACATCAAATGTAGAAATTAATATAAATAAATATACATTACGCAAACACTATAAAAGCCTAGATAAAAATGTTATGAGGAGTTATTAGAAGTTTGAGTTTAAAAGTCACTAGATAAGAAATTAACCTTCTGAATTCCTTTTATGAATTGTTATCAACTGTCTTCATGCCTCAATGGCTGCAACTTTGTTTTTTAAAAGGTGCTACTTTATTTTCTATGCCTAGTGGTCTCCATGATGAAAATCAGTAATATTTCATGTTGATACATGCTGCACGTTTTTGTATAATAAAATGTATTTAAGGTTGACATGTTCTTCACTTGTTGGAGCTGATATGACAGATACATTTGTATGTGCATTTTATAAGTCAGAGCAGAGATGGTCTTCAGAGAGAGATGTAAACAATAGATAAGCAGCAGAGGACAAAGAAAGGTCTTCATGCATATAATTTAAACACACTCGTTTCAACAAGCCCATGGTGTCAGATTTAATTAAAAGTTAGTTCAAATTAACTGCACAATAAGTGAATAATTTTGTGCCAAGCCTGCTTTCTAGAAACCCTTAAGCTTACAGGGCACCAAACGGTTTCAGTCAGAGCATCGTTTTCCCCCACATCTTGGCATTGAGAGGGAAACAGCAAAGAATCTCGGCTGCTCCAGAGACCCAAGTTCACCAAGTTCCCATCAGTACGTGCAGGCCCACTCCCTCTGTGATTAGGCTAACCTTTAGGGGTTATGAGTGGTTAACTGTCACTCCTCCCCCTTTCTACTTCTCCTCAACTCTTATCCCAGCTTGACCATTCCTATTAACTTGTGGGTGGAGTCTGATTGTGTACTTTTGTTCTCAGTGTGTGAGTTTGTGTGTAGGTGTGAGAGTGTGAAAGAGAGTGAGCGAGAACTACTAGGCCTAACTGAAGCACTATTTCAAGTTTGTGTTACACAGAAAAGGTTGCAACATGCCCTTTGCTAGATTTATTGGGGATTCATCAAGACATGCCAAATCTACGGTGAATGCATATCTCCATTATCAGAGCCTTTTTAAACAGTATTTATGATGGGTTAGGTGTGTGTGCTAAATAGTTACAGTTAGAATAACAATAGTTACAGTTAGAACATGCATGGAACTCCAGCTGATTTAAATCCTAAAATCACTGTTCTTCAGTAAAAAACGTATCTAACCTCATCATTAGCCCCCCTTTAATTTAGAGCATGGCTATTTTGTCAGAAGTTATTAAACAAAGCATCAAGCCTTTCCTCGGAGACTCCAAATAAACTCAATAAGATTTATTTACCATTTAAATATTATTTAGAATAGTTATGAAAGCAACACATGAACCTATAAAATGCCACTGCAATAAAACAACAATTGGTCAAACTGCAAACAACCAACTTTTCTAGTTCGACAGTAGCTTAATCCTATTCTCGTGGCCCACCCTCTGTGCACGCACATCAGCAAAGAGCATGGAACAGATTCCTCACACTACACGACTGAGTAGCCCTGGCTGTCTAGTGTTTACAAACTGAAGACTAACCAAAGTATGAATACTATGTTGCCAATTGGATTCTTTATATACAGCTTTTGACCTGTATAATTACTGGGAGGATTGTTTTACTTACACAGAATCGGATGAATCGGTATTTCACCGCAGAAGAAGATCAAATGCAAAGAGACCACCTGTAAAGTAGGTTCGCCATGAAAAAAGTACTGCTTCCACTACAATGTATTTTACGAACAGTATTGCTTCAATAACGTCGTTTTTGAACGAATAATGGCTTCAACCCCGTGGCAAAATATATTCTTATCAGATTGTGGAAGCGTGTATCAGATGGCAACACAGATCCGATACTACTACACACGAGACGACTGGCTGCTTTCTAAGCACCAAACTTAAGCTCCTCCTCCATAACAGAGAACACGTTTGGCTGCCAAAGACAGCGAATTTCAACAACGTCCGTGAATCTTCCCCACCTACTATTCAAACGTGCATTTCATTCCCTATTTTACAGACTCAATAGATAGAGCTTGTGGATATTTTTGTGAGAGCGTCCTTGGTTACTTTAGTTTACTTGGTGTACCCAATTTATGGGCTTTCTTATAAACCCTCTACACATGTAGAAGAGCATGATACTAATAAAAAAAGGCAAACAATATTGTACAATTGAGGGGTCTATCACAAAGAATATTATGCACAAAGGCTCAAGGACCAATAGACTTGGTCATTCATATTATCTTTTTGTACCTTTGAAAAGAGAAAAGGAATGGCTGACTGGTTATTCCTCAAGTCTTTTTGTGTTAGACCAGTGTTAGACCAAAACTACAGACTGTCCCAAATCTAGTGTAAATCTTTAACAGAGAACTATCCTTGCTTGAACACAAATGCTAGAAAACACCTCAGAGAATGAAGTATTGTCATAAAATGTCTTCATGGAAATGGAGCAACTGCCCAACAAAACAGAATGTCATGCTCAGAAGGGGAAAAGAGGATGGCAATAAGACACAGACCCAATCAAATGTTTGCTTTGTTATCTGCCAAGGTCCCAGTAATCCCTCAAATTGAGTCATGGACTAAATTGAGGAAGATTCTAATCATCAAACTTTTGCAAAAGTCAGGCCTGCAACAAAAAGGGTTGGATGAGCTACTAGCTACAGTATCACATTACTTTATCTTTTTATATATATATATATATATATATAGCAAGTTGGTACTGTACTATAAATCACAAACAAATGTAATGGTCTTCTCCAGACAATTATAGTTATATAGTGACATACCAAATGCACATCTTACAATGTAGATGCTTGCACAGTTTCTCAAATTAATCGTTTGGTTTGCTCCTTTTTATGCAGGGGGAGGTCTCTTTTTTACAAAGAAGCCTTGCAAAGTAAAATAGTACAATAATTACTTATAATAATCTAAAACACCTTAGACATAAATAAATAAGTTCCTCAAACAAATAATGAAAATGCCAAGATTTATGTTCATAACAATGTGAGGCACCGCATCAGATATGGCCGCTCAAAGGCCAGGCCTCTATTTAATATGCAGTCGGAAGAACTGACGCGATGAGAGACTGCCTTCCCCATTACATATGATGTTTTGTGTCCAGATCAAAGACACTACTTCTGCACAGTCCGCCTCTTTCCTAGTCTCTTACATACAGCAGCAGATTGGCATACATCTCTGGTGACAGCAAAATTAATTAAACGGACAAAACAGATGTCAACCGCTGAATTCACTGTCACTCTGACACGTTCCACCACATTTCATGTTTAGACAGCACATATCTCTGCCTGTCAGAACATACAAAAGGAGTAGACAAGAGGCTGTGAGTGGACAGATGTTAGTGTATGACATTTAAATAGTTGTTGAAATTCCTTCAGAGATATTCTGATTGTTCATGATAGAAATTCTACTGACGTTTGATAAAGTTGGCTTGAAGATGGATAATACATGGATCCCATTGTCTCTATTCTTTAGTTTGGATCCAACTCCAAGTGTGATATATGTTGAATTGCATTTCAGAAAGATTTCCAACAGATCTGTTTACAGAAAAGAAAACTTAAAATATGAAGAATAGGTTTTCACTTTGCCCACGTGAAACAGACAGGTCATATGAAATATTTACATTTCAACGTGCAGGGTATATAAAAAGGTTGGTTTGCAGTTCACTGCCATACAGACCACATTTAGTCAACCTGTGTCTGAAAATGCAGCAGGGACCATCCTTTAATGCCATTGCTGCAAATGTGTCATTTAGCAGGAGCCCTGAAAATAATCTAAATAGGTTTTTTTGGTTAGATTCAATAACCTTGAGCGTAGAAAAAATGGACACCAGTGAAAAACCTTCCAAGCCTCCAAAACAGGCACATGGGTGCATACCATATGCTCACACCCTGTTTCATCACTTACAACAAAAGGAATCTATAGTCATATAAACAGACAGTCATGGTTTTATGTAATCAAAATGTCACTCATCAAACTGAGAAATAAAAATAACACATCAAAATCTTGTACAATACATTTTGATTGGATAATATAATGATAATTGAGAATTCAGTAGCAATCCCTTCGTTTGATTTTCATATGATGTAAAAAAAATATTTACATTGCTAGTGAATGGTTCAAATGTAAAGGCAACAAATGTAAATGGAGGTGTTTTGGATCAGATGGCTCACAAACATTTAAGCAATCAATCCTCCTTATCTAAACACTGTGGGCAAGTGCACACACATACACCCACATACACACCTCACCATGGTAACCAACACCTTACTACAAGCAAGGAGAAGACCCCCTCTAAGCGCAAGCTATTGCCATAGTACCCAGTGCCTAGGTGATAGGAATCTAGACCTGGACAGGCGTTAGGACTACTCTGTTCTATTCTTACCATTCATAGAGCTGTCCACCAGGATTCAGTATTAATGCCTCTCTGTGTGTGTCCTGTGCGTGTCTCTGTAGAAAGCATCCTTTTGTCTTGTTGTGAGTAACAACGGCTGTTATTAGAATAGAGAAGGCGACTTACCATGCTCAGCACCACGGAGATGGCAGGTGAAGTGAGCAGAGGAAGCAGTGGTGGAGGGTTCCCCTGACACTATGTGTGTAAGTCTGCATGAGAGAGATAGATGAGCTGTGTGTGTGCATGTGTGGCTGTGAGCGTGTGCTAATCCCTTGCTGGTCCAGTAGATTGCAGACGGTTACTACAACTAGAGGAAAACAGAAGGGGAAAATAGTGTGTCAGGAAGGGAGGGAGAAAGAGCAGAGAGGAGGGGTAGGGTCTGAAGCAGGAGCCTATAGCATTACATCATGGACAGCTCCTGTGAAATGGTAGGTTTGCAGGGGGTAGGTTTGGCTGGGGGAGGGGTGAGTGTGTGACCAGTGTGATTTCTCTTACCTCTGCAGACAACAGGATGGTAAGACTTGGCTGTTTGCTGCCTTAAGTGTCACCATAGTAAATGCACCGGGGATTGTTTGTGTGAGCCCAATACCTGATTAAAAACAAAAAACAAACAAAAAAACCCATCAGGGCAAAGCTATCTACATAACCAGAAAGCATCATAATAAAATGCTCCCGTAAGAATCACAGTCTAATTTAGGATAGTATTCCACCGTAAGAAGTGTTTGTGGAAGAGTCTTGCAGTTTTTTCTATTTTATATGGTTTGCAAAGCCACACTTGGATAAATGTCCTCTGCAAAAAGCTCCTACCAGTAGACCAATACAGCATTGCTGCTCACTAATCATTTTAATGTCAGTTTGAGAAAGCACCTGCTGACGCCGAGCCAGCAACACAATGACATTCCAGGTGAATGACTCTAAACAGATTCTACAGGCTCTGACAGACCAGCTCTCTAAAGGCTAGGAAAAGCCTTTGGTCTATAGAGAGCTAACCGGACACTGTGACAGCGTCAGTTATTGTCAAACTCAACCATCCTGTGTTTGTAATCATCTGGAAACCGTAAAACACCTTTCTTTGGTAGTAGCCTCTATGCTAAGACGCTAAAGTAATGATGAGAAAAAGAAAAAAAAATCTAATATACAGTCATTCCTCCCTCCCTCTGTCATGTCAAATAGTGACTTTCCCTTTGGGCCCAATAGTACCAGTAATCATCCAACTTGATGTGTCTCTGTGTTTCTGAGATCTCAGCCAGAGTTAGCTTCTGTCTGATTACTGTCAGATTTGGAATGACAAATTAACCTGTTGCTGAGAGCCACTACGCTGCCCCACCCAAAAAAACATCAGGATTTGTTTGGAAGGGAACCCACTCAGACCCGTCACAGTGCCTATAATTATTGTGTCCTCGTATCACACGCAATAGTATTGTTGGTGAATTCTTCACAAAGAAACAGGGTATTCAAAACAGCATAATTGAAGAACACCTCCTCCTGTTACCAGGTTTAAAGCCAGGTAACATTATTTTATTTTCTGTGTCCTACCATAGAACTGTGCGTATCTTGCCAATATTAATAAGATTATGTAATTACACCGTTCTTACTGTTCGCTTTACTCTTTTTACTTTAGCAAATCGACGGCAATGTTCTCAATGATTAGAATATCCTGAAGATTGGACTCCACCTATTTCTATGTCCTTTCTCCTCAGCATGCAATAACTAACTTGGCATCATCCATCCATCCTCACTGTAGTAGGCTGTCAGGGATATTGTTGCTGCCAAATACATTACCACACGGCCACATTTCTGTTACCATGACCACAGAGCCATATGTGCATCATCCATGTGTGTCACATACTGTAGCTCTATTATCAGATACATTCTGTAGTATTACCACCAAACTAGTTTGCTTGACAAATCATGCATTGCTTGGATTGGCCAGTATTACAGAATGGTTTCCATCATACCTTGGCTTTGATGTGTTGATTTTATAGATGGAAGTTGGCAACAGTTAATAGATGTTTCTGCATAGTGCTGCCAAATGCTGCATAAGACTGGACTTCTTGCTTTGTTTAAGCTTAAGTTTTCCTTAATCTTGCATCCTTTGTAAAAACAAAATCATGCCGTGATAGGAAGGGGTCCTATCTTGAATCAACACAGTGACGGGTTTCCCAGGCTGTGGGAACTGAAAGTCATTTAACCCTCATGACTGAAGTCAGGATACCCAGATATTTTGGAAATAGATTCAAAACTGGCAGTTCAACCAATATGTCAACATAAAAGCACAATATGTCAGACTATAGTAGATTTTTGACAATAATAAAAAACATTGGTATTGTGACTCATGCTTAAGGATAAGCATATTAATAAACTAATTATAATTCAAATTCGGGCGTAATTTCTTGGAATTTTGATGATGACATTTTGTTACATATAGGTCTGACTATTCATGGCCAAAACTTCAGCTAAGACTTTGGTTTAAAGTAAATCTTGCAACACAAAATTACCTTCCATTAGGTACATTAAAGAGCTCTCTTTCAAACAGTGACTGAAACAATGGTCAGTCTAGTTTTGTTTCTTTTCTATTTCACTAACAGTGCCCACCACCACGTACTAATTTTCTCTCTAAAATAAATTCTATAGAGCACAAAGGTGTGCTCTGGCAGCTCAAGTTTCCTTATGAGCCCAGAACCCCTTTCTCTCACCATGGTGTACTATTCCTTGTTGCCTTGGTTACTCCATTGCCAGACTCCCCTCTCTGTACACTGGCTTTTCTATTCCTTCCAAGCTGCTGGAGGGGACTCACTGGGGCTGCATAGAAAAGGTACATGTTTGTCTTTTTTCTTCTCCAATGAGACACCTGCTCAGCCACAACAAGAAAGTGTTGCAGACTTGAGTGAGCCATGGAGACTATTTGGAATCGCCACTGGAAACGTTGCCGGTTTGTTTCAACAAGATTGGTTTTCATTACCAAGGACTGTAAGGTCAGATACTATATCTCATAAAACAAAAAGCGGAGGGGAAGATAACAGTGTGTAAACGGCTTCATTGTAATATAGTATGTATTAATGCGTTGCAGGATATGATTCTTTCTATTGTCTATGGTACTGAATCAATCTTCTATATTTAAAGGATTTATTGAGCCAAAAATAACTTTTATGACTGAATGAGAATACTCTATAAAAAGTGATCGGCTAGCCTTGTACGTAATCAATCAAGTAGCTCATCATCATGTCTATATTCATGGTTAGTTTATTTAGGACAAAGTATAGCAAGGAATATGACTATCTTGGATTTTTTTTATTGTGCATTCTTGAATATTGAAAGTGTGTGGTCTTTAAATTTGATAGTTTCCTCTTTAATAGACGGATGACTAATGCAATGTGCCATCAGATTACTGTCCCACCTGTTTTAGCACTTAAGCCTATCTTTGGGGAAAACACAGATGCAGTGTTTTTGTCAGAATTTGTGATTATTTAAACATTCACCATGTTGATATCAAGGGAAAATGTTTTTGGTGTGTTTTTTCTTCCTCGATTTACTCCTTTACACAATTTGCTGGCCAAGGGCCCTATTCCACATTCTACTGCGACTGATTTAAGGACGTGTTAAGAGAATGGCCATCACCGTCTCACTAACTCTAATTTATTACATTTAACTGCCTAAGTTTGTCTAGTTGGAACTAGACAGTGTCGTTGTGTATTTACTACATTCAGCCAGTTTCTCTAAGGCAGAACACATTCTTCTGTTTCTTGCAAGGGATCGTCGGGTCACAGCCCTCGAAGTCAAGCAATGGAGAGAGTAAGACATCCAAAACAGATGTATCTCTAATGATAAAGCTGTGTCTTTTCTCAAGTACAGAGACAAAAGCATTTGAACATTAATCACCACCCTCACTAGTACCCTATTTACATATCCAGCATCTTGACATATCATTTAAAAAAGAACATTTTCTAAATATTCTTATTAAACCCCATGTCAACTCTATGATAAATCCAGTAGCAGCCTCAAATCCAGCCATATTTTCTAGCAGATTTCCCGATGGGAAACTCCACCACCTCATATTCCACTGCAAATCAAAACAGATTCTTAGGTCAAGACAAATTGAGGAGGATAGTCAGACAGTCGATAAGCTATAACCATAATCATTTTGTTGGAATAATGTTCCTCCTTATTTACTATAGGATAAACCTCTAATTGGTTGATGGCGTAACCTATTGGAATGTTTGAGACAACTTTCTTTTTATGAACATTAAGGTTTGTGTAAATGTATTCATGACCAAGTGGAACTGTAATTTGAGTTGTTTGGGAAAAATGTTAAACTTGCAATAACAAGTATAACCAAGCAAAAACCCACACATGAGCTGGAAAGGCCAGCAGATTGAGTTACTTACTGTAGCAAATGTGAAATCAAACAGTCCTCGATGCAGTTGCCCTTGGTGTAGTTCACAGGCTTTCCGAGCTGATTCACATGCTTTTTTGTTAACACAAAACAAGGACCACATTCACCAAGAGAAGTTGTACTTTTGAATGTGTAATGGTAGAGTATTTGAGCTGTAGATTTGCTCCCTCTGATGTCAGCCATCGGAGGACTCTTAAGTGTATGAGGTCCACTTCCTCCAGATTAGGTATTGACAGAACTACAGACTATATTGAGGATGTGCTACTCTAGAGTTCCCTCTCAAGGCTGCACGCACAGGAAGGTCACATTGTCCTTGCATAGCATGACTTATATGGCAAACCGTGGGAGAGAGAAGGAACATGGACACACTGTAAAAAGATCTAACTTGTCAGCTGGGATGAGAACAGACTAGTTCACATTAACATCTGAGGTCAAGAGGGATCATGTTAAGGAGAACTGTGCCTTCTTCTTGTGATGCGCAGTGACAGAACATGCCATTCCAAGAACCTGGAAAAATAAGTTAGCCCTGCTTTATCCAATAAACTGTCATCTACAAGGGTCATCCAATAAGTCACTATCGACCATGTGGTTTCATGAAGATATGATACAATTTATGAGATAAATTCTATTGTATATTTAAACTATAGGCCAATCTTATGTAATATATGCTGTTAAGATTGTGATACATAATTAAGGAAGGCCTTCTGCAACAGACGTACAACACAGTTAACCTGAGATGTTATGTGAAAAATCACAATGCAAATTTTTACAACAAAAATAGGAAACCCCATACACATAAAACCAAGACCAAACAAATAAACAAGATTTATACCGTAACTTAGTCTGCAGGGTATGATCATATCAGAACCTTTGCATTTGTAAAGGTTATGGCAAAGTACTGTTTTGCTGACTTATGAAGCATTACAATGTATCCATTTGCATTGGATTCTTACACTCTATTTAT
Organism: Galaxias brevipinnis; assembly: GCA_036023535.2. NCBI lineage: Eukaryota > Metazoa > Chordata > Actinopteri > Galaxiiformes > Galaxiidae > Galaxias > Galaxias brevipinnis. Next base: position 42,949 of record JAVQIZ010051061.1, read on the forward strand.
AAATAGACAAACACACTGGAACATACACAACAATGTACATACACAAGAATGTATTATTCCAAGTAAACTTTTGACTTTTTATCAGCTAACTGAAATTACAAACCTTTCAGATAAAAGATGACTTTTTGTGGACATTTGGTAATAGCAAGTATTGATTCTTACACAAAGACATACTGTACAAGTATGGAAGGAAGTGGCCACGCATCTGGCCTGAACTCTCACTCCCCTATCCCCACCCAGTCCACAAAGAAGAAACACACAGACTATATCCTTTGGGAAGAGAATGATGTGAACAATTCCTCTACCAGCAGGGAAGAGGAATAAATCAACCTTTATACACTCTAAAACCGCATAGCCTCGGAGGAGCTCAGACAAGCCTGTAGCCAGTATCCAACTATGTGCTCTCATGCAATTGGACTGGCACTGCATCAACTGAACAGCTGTCAGGCTGCAGGTGAAAGGCCAGTCAACTCTTAGAGAGAGAGGACACATCAGTCATTGATAGTCTAACACCTTGAAGAAATAGAAAGAGTGTAGGAAAACTGGTTTGATAGTCTCTGAGCGATGAGTTTTCAGCATTAGGTTTGGGTATATACGCTCAATATATAGGACTTCAGTTATTCCAGATAATGCAATGTATAAACATGGGTAGGAGTAGATCTATTAATCATGCACAGAGTTTGAACACAAACAAGCATTTACTAGAGGCACTTGTGACGTATCGAATTTTATCATCAGAATCCACATGCTAAATCTTACTGAAGTACTGCTATAATCCTAAATCCTTTTATCCTGCAAATATTTTTCATAAATTACTATTTAAGCAAATATTTACATTTCAGTCTTTTTTACAGACACATTTCCATAGCGAAAATCAGTAATGTATAATATAATGTGTTGAAATAATTGTATATTTCCACATTAGGATATGCATGGTTATTTTTTATTGATTACCATATGAATTGTTGCAGTGACACAATCCTCTCAATCATATTTTTAAGAATACCAGTATACCACAAAGTCTGATCAATTGGTAAGGTCTGGAAGTATGACTGTTTCCCTCACTTCTTTCACCACTATCATCCGTTTATACAAAGCCAGGAGCATGTTGTTGCCGGGGTGTAAGTATTACGTGAATGTCCTTGGACATGGCTCTCAATCTCATCTTAGGTTGAAAGGTTGGCTTTGGAGGATCCATCGACAAACAAGTTAAATTTCCATTGTCCATGATTGTCTTATGATTGAATTCTCAATACATTACTTAACACCTGATTATGCACACAAAAGAAGTTGAAGACTCTGTTTTCTTCCACATCTGTACTGAATAAATTACCTGCAGAATCACAAACTTATGGGTATGATTTCACATTATGTCTTAAGAGTTAAGAGATACAATGTATCAGAATGCATCAATGTACCAGAATGCATTGGGGCTACGATTATCCTTTCACTTATATAACATCGTATACCCTTTTGAGTTTCAGTTTGACACTCATGTGAAACATCATGACTTAGGAATGGAAACATGACGGCAAAATAAATAAGATATAGGTTGTAAGTAACTCAAATACAGTAAATGAAGGTGCCATAATAGTTGATGAATTAATTGATTAATACATTTACACAATAGTGACAATCAATATGATCAAATTTTTTCCATTAAACTCCATTAAAAACATAGCCCCTACACCACCGAAGTAAGATGATGAAACCTGCAGTATGTCGGTTCCATCAGTAACTCGATCTCCCATGGGCATGAAGTAAGCCATTCCTAGCTCCCATCCCTTGTTTTCTGGCTATGGTGCGTTGCCCTGTGTTCCTTCTTTGGAAAACTACAGCTGGCTGCTGCACTAGATTTACACAATTTCTTCCACTCAAGTCACAAAACAAGTGAACCTAGCAGTGGAGCCATGTTAAAATGGTACCTTTTTTTTTTCATTTGATAATTTTGACAAAAGACTCTACAATGATGCTAATCATCCACACAATCTGTAGTTTAAAATGTGTTACCACTTTAAGACAACTATTTTGCTGTTTTAAAATACATCAGATCTATTTACCTTTATCGTGTGCTAAAGATCCACCCATCTTATGGATTGTAGACTATGAGATTCATTCTCCTGTCATATCATTATTACTTTATATTAGCACAGAGCAGGTTTTCAATAAGATGGACTTTCAGACAAGACAGACTTAGCCTTTGTCAAACAAAGAACATGCTCATACTGGGCTCACCTAAGGCTGTAAACACTTTCTTCAAAGAGCAAGGGAGAAAACCCTAACAGGTGTACACTTTATATTATCCCATATAGTGAAGCACGAGTAAAGCTTTGCACCCGAGTGGGATAGCCGCCCACAGCCAATGCAAGTACCGATTTCCTCTCTCCATTTCTTGTTGAGCAAGATTGCCTTGAAGAAGAAAGCACATGAAGCCTCTTGGACTTCCGTTATGATAAGAGACGTAAGAGTTTTATTCCCTGTGTGTTGGTCTTATTTAAGTAACATATGAAGACATCAAAGGAACTTTGGTTATCGTCTTTCATGTCGCACTTCAGGGACATGGTAAAATGACTCAGCCTACCAAATTCATAAATCTAGAAAGGATTTCTATTGTTGTTTCCAATCAAAAATACCTTTCAGAATATCTAGTTTAACCAAAATTTGTAATGCTGCAAATATTGTGCTTCAATCTTGCAGCAGACATGTTACCATTATTGCATAACAGAGTGCATGGACAATGAAAAGTTCGTAGTTCCTTTACAACGCATGATTAAGATCACCACTTTAAAGGAAACATAGAGGCTAATGTCATTGCCTAATGCGCAGTAATGAGGATTTCCTTAATGGAGCTGGTGCCCTTGAGTAAGAAAAACACATTAGCCAAATCCAGTCTGTTGCACTGTTATCAGAAAGTAGTGCAGAACAACACTCCAAGTTGTATCAGTTAACAGATGTTAAAAAAGAGGGAATTTTGCTCAAAATGCTCAGAAGGCCCAGTGAAAGCAGTGTCCAATTATTTTGACAGGTTATCTCAGTAACATGTCTACTATATCAGTACAGTAAAGTCTTTCACTGCTGCTATAACGATTGCTCTCAGGCTGTTTTTAGAGTTGTTTTTAATGTCACCAGTCCTTAAACATCTATTTAGTATGTTTAGTAAAGCTCTTGTTGCATTCTCAAAAACATTCTCTGCCCAAGTTTATATCACACACTGGGTTAATGGAGAATGATATTTATTTGACACACTCTTAAACATATTAGGAGTCCAGCGGGTCCTTTAATTTACTTTTATTTTAATCACTGGCCTCCAAGTGGAGTTGAGGAACGCAAGAACGCAATATTAAGCATATAAATTTGAGAAGCATGTTTACACATCCTGTTTGTCACTACAGAATAAAAATAAAACAATCTTAGGTTGGGGTTTCAACATTTAAGAATTTTGTATGGAGCAAAAGAATAGCAACCCACTGATTATAGTGTGTCTAAATTATTGAGAAGTCCAAAACGTACAGCATACATTATTAGGTACAGTATTATTTTACATTGTACTATATTATGTTTGTTTTTTTCCTTGGAATTTAGAAGATTAACACTTGAATATTCCCATAGTCCCATTATTTGTGTTATTTCTTTACTTTTTTTCTCCTAACGCTGATTTTTTTGGAGACCTGCATTGGAGCAAACATGGATTTCAGCTGCCGCATTACACTAAATATCCCTAAAAAGGCTGAATTTGGCTCTCAGATGACACATGAGGTAATAGTTACACCCTAATAAAACAAGCCTCAAACCCAGAGAAAGGAAGCATAGAAATCACCCATATCAAAAGCATGATATTACACTGCTCTGTTAATCCACAGTCTTCAATTTAGTAACAATAATAATTTCAGTGGTTGAAATAATTGCGTTTGGCACTAAAGAGTTTCTTCTATAAAGTGAACATTGTTTTTGTTAGTTCATCTAATTGAGAATGAATGCAAGTTCTACATACGTTCAACACACACATGTAGCCTAATATAATATTTTACTCAGGCCTCCTAACGAATTTTGTCCCATTACATACAAAGTCAATGGAGTTGCTGTGCCCTCTAGTGGAAGATAAGAAAAAAAACAACTTGAAAAGATTGTTGACAAAACACATTTATTTTGTCAAATTAACTGACCTATCCCTAATTCGTTAGTGAGTACTCAGAAGCATATTTATTTAATAATAATAATTTATAATGATGACTTTAACCACAACAATATATTTATGCTTGCAATAATACAGGGTATATAGAAATCTGTATGTTTCATGTTTGATGACTTACAAAACAAAATTAATTGCTGAATACTTTATACAAGTAGATATTGCAGAATGGTAAAACCACTCAAGGCATGAAATTACATCATGCAAATCTCTGGTATAAAAAACACAGAGCACCATCTAGTGGTTAAACTATTTGTTATAAAGCACATATGGAAATAGTTAGGCAAGCCTTGTCTATCCCAAAAAAATACTGCATCGTACACTTCATCATGCAAGACTGACTTATTAAAATTGGTATTTAAACAACCCATGAATCCACTCATTCAGTAACGCTGTACATAAGGTCATTGGCAAAATCGAAAAATACAAGTTTGTAACAATATGTTCGGTAATAATGTAAATCTTGGCCTGATTAGGAGACGAATTAGTAAACAGTGCCAATCTCAGTTGGCCTAGGCCTAAATTCCTATGTGCACATTCCATTTTTACTTCTGGCGTTGAGGAGGAGCTCGGTTCGGTTGTTTATTCATTCACGTCACCCCCTCTTTCATTCCCTTCCTTCCTTCCTTCCTGGTACACACAACGGACCCACCATTGAAACTGTTTTCCGATATCGAAAATAACAACTGTAACGTCGCCACCATACACCGATTTTGGGATCAGGTGAGTAGCTAGTAGATTGTTTTATTAGTAGAAGGAGAAAGACTATGCTCCGAGCTGGTCGAGCCTACGCGAGACCGGCCCGGTGAACCGAGTGCTTCTGTCGTAGCTGAACTTAGCAAATTCCTCAAAACGAACCCCATCAGTATTTACTCCATTTATGCAAATCTATGCAATTTTCTAATATGAATGTTTGGAGTTGTTTAGTGTCTTATTGTAAACAAATGGCCGATGTAGGTCACCAACTACAGCCAAAATGTCGTCTTTTTACTTCCACCACATTCTCTCATGCCACAAACAGATGGCGTCGCGAGGGGGGGTGGAGAATGGAGAAGAGACGCATAAAGAAATAGACTAAAACAGGCTACATTAGTCGGATTCGGATATACTATTCTACATCATAATAAGATGCCTCTCAGTGCAAATAACGGTCCGTGCCAAAGCTGTCTTGCGTGTAGGCCCGTCTTGAACAAAGTTTTTCCTGTCAAGTTGTCGGCCCTTTTTAAAGATACAGCGCATGTTCAAATGAATTGGCTTTTAATGACCAATTGAACAACATAGCCTACAATGACAGTTTGGCATCTGCCTTGTAGCGTAGTATTCCCACACGAAGCATTTTTATAATGGGCAGCCTTGTGTTTTTTTTAAGATGCAATGTATCGAAGGGCGGCTGGGATGATACAATGAATCGAGGGGCGCGTACTCGTGCTTCATAGATCATTTAATATCAGAGGCCTACTGGTAGACAGGAATATTGCCTGTCAAATAGCGACGATAGCGCACAAGATATCTTGATAATTACAAAGCAACATAGCTAAAATATAATCAGACGAAATTAACCTTTCTATCAAATGTTGGATTATGAATTAACATTTGGACTTGCGTACCAAGCTTATGCCCCATCACTTTGTTGTATAAACCACAGTTCATCGCTTAATAGAAATTAATTAAGTATCAAATGTATGGCTTATCTCCTAAATATATTCGAGTGAAATATTTTTAATTTGCATTCAGGTTAGCCTGCTGCAATACTGCTACATAACTGTTGATTAATATAATTGATTTATGGAAATTAAACAATTACAGATGATTAGGAGCCTCGAAATGTAACCGAATACTGTTACGCAGCATTGCCTGCATATATTTATTCCTACTTTAAATACATGTTATTTTAGGCACTAGCCACAGGAGAAACGACTATTGTTAAGGTTAGGTTAGGAATAGCAGATGACTGTGTCAGCACTCTGGTGAGCTTTGCAGAGAAGGCAGGGTGAGGAAAAAAAGAGAGCTTGCTGGTTCTAGAAGCGAAAGCCTGGTGGCCTGATGTTTGGGGCCTGTTTGTGTGTACCATCCACGAATAACAAAAAGCAATTTGCATGGCCTTGCCTGTATATCCTACAACAGTAGTTCCTGTTATTGGCTTATTTTTTGTTGTAGTAAGTCGAAATGTTGTAGCAAGCAATAGAAAAAACATTTAGGTTGGTTTTCAGACTAAAGCTCCTGAGAATTGGAGTTAAGCTGCAGTGTGGATCATACTTTATAGCTTTTTTCTATTTATCAGAGAAATAATACAACTGCATGTTTTTAATTTAAAACAATACATTTCTACTTGTATATGTTTATTAGCCATCTAAAAGATTTAATAATATATTCAACTCAATATCCCTACTTACTCCCCATTTCAATGAAGATATTGGTGAATCAAACGGGTGGGTGTCCAGATCTTGCACGGCTTTTACATGCTAGGGATACACAGATTGTTTTGGGGGAAATTACCCTTTGCTCTTCTTACTTGGTCAAACATAGGTGTGGAAAACTATGTGATGTGTATTAGTATTTTAACAGAAGCAATCAAACATTGCAAGGGGACAGGCACTGCTAGCATGGGGGATGTTCACTAGTAGTTTACTTAACGTTTTCCCGAATATTTGTCACCATTTATCTCTGTTTCCACTGGATGCACAAATGTAAAAATGGAATCCACGAATGTGTGTGTGAGTATAGCATTTCCTTCAATTGTCAGTAGAAAGTGTATATTTTGTGTTTGGCAATTTCTTGCTTGAGGTGACTACAATTTGCTGTCAGATGCTCAGCTTTTCACAAAGGTGCACATAGGTAAATGCAAAACAAGTGCCTAGCCCCATCTCATGGTCAGTGTGCACCAATCTAACCAAAGATATTGTGGTTAGCTCAAAGGCATAGAAGGACTAAGTTTAATTTCTGTCTACCAGCTGAAGGGTAGGTAAGGCAATGCTATTAACTGTATTTACTTCTGCAGATGTAACAATGAGCAATGCACTGAACGCCGTATATGTTTATTAAAGTATTGTGGTACAGTTGTTTCTACTTATTTGACCCTTCTTTTCTATTGTGGCAGATATGCAAAACACAAATCCACTCTGCCCTGTGTCTGATTGCTATTCCAGAACATTAGCAAATATCAAAGCCTGTCTAAAATGCTTAAGTTCATATTTGCAATATTTCGGCTGAAGCATTCCCTCTGTCCGTATTAAATAAACTTCTTTGCCTACATAATTTTACTTCACTGTGTTTGAGTATATAAAGTGTAACCATATTTGTCAATTGATTTCACCAGATGAGTTGTTTCAGTAGGCAAATAACTGAATTTCTTGTTTAGCATTACACAAGTTATGGGTGTCCAGCACCTCATTTGGTTTTGAATTGAGTGCTTGATCCATTAGATTATCAACAGATGATAATACAAAATTTTATCACATATCAATATATTTTGTCATATCTTGGATTTGATCGAAGCCTATCTTTGTTGCTATCACTTATCACTTTCCAGCAGAGTACAGGTTATGTGCCAGGGTCATGCCCTTAGCACATACAATTCAAACTCTCTCTGCCCTTGTGCCCTTTTCTTGCCCCTCCCCCCACCACCCCCCTACCCCACGACCCTCACTCTGTTGATGACTGGGCTTTTGTCATAGATCCGTGTAACACTTGTACTAGCTTTGTCGGGTGCATTCTCACAATAGCCTTTACTGGAGAGTGTGTATTTAACATTACATGTACAGCTGTGTGTGTTTTGTTTGGTCTATAATTAAACAAAGGCAAATGGACCAATTTGAAACTCCAAACTAGGCGACTAGTTACAGTCACCAATGTTTTATTAAAGCAGTAGTTATTTGGATGTACTCCTTTTTGAAATTTAAATATATAAATATAGATACATACATTTCTAATAAAGTTAAGGTAGCTTTTTTAGTCCACGTTTTTCATAAGTTTTTAACATGCAACTAATGCAAAAATAAGTAACCAAGTAATTACGATCAGAAATACTGTGCCATAATATATTTAAATGTTTAAATTTGCCATCAATCTTCATTAAGTGACACTTTTTTCCAATATTTCAAAGGACAGGGTTAAAGCTATAGAATGAATATTCCATATCCATGGAATCACCAGACAGAACTAGGAGTAAAAAATATTTTTCAATATAAATTTTTCAACATATAAAACTTAATATTTTCTACAATTATCAAGGTGTGGGATGTTATGGTCAGCTCAGGGGATTGTATAAAAAGGCATGTTTCTTGGATTGAAAAACATATGTTTGCATGACAAAAACACTCATTGACAAAGTGTTTTTTCATTTGGTCAACGATGACAAAAAATCTGCATAATAACAAAGTTATTGTCCCTTAGACGTCATTAGCTCTCTCCCATTAACTAGCTATTCAGTTTGTGACACTCAACAAATCAAATCTGATGTGGTTGCTGTTATGTTTTTCTTTTTTTTGACGGTTTGATTTAAATAATCCAATCATAAACCTGCAACTGCTCCTGCGAAGTGGTGTATCATTTGGCAGCCACTGGTTAACGAAGTGCATTTTTTCATCCGCTGACGCAAGATGCTGTCAGATCTAGCTAGATGGAAAAAAAGGAATAGTAAACAT
>JAVQIZ010051079.1:0-11252 GCA_036023535.2 Galaxias brevipinnis
CAACAAGTGGCGCGAAATTAGGCTAGCTACTGTAGATCACGGACTAGTGTTAGCTTACTGTACACTCAAATAAAACAATGGTTTTGGCTCTGACATGCCATCTAGCACTTCGTGAACAAAGAAAAAAAGTTTCCCCACATTTCGAGGTGCAAATACATCATTTATAAAACTTGAATCAAACAAGAAAGATACTTAATATCAGGGCCCAAAGTACCGCACTTCTTACCTCACGCATAGCTCAGAGTAGCATTAACCCGCCCCTCCGTGCGTCAGGCTACGTGACGGCGCTGTGCGACTGCTACGTGAGCTGCGTTCAGGTGCAACAGGACAAACTCACAACTTACTTCAAACAGGCACTAATATAATAATAATGGAATTATAACTGATTTGGGTGGAATTCGAAGTATATTAGTAACCTGTTACACTGACATAATATTAGCAAGGCCAATACAATACACAACTGTGGCGCATTTGCTTTTTGTATTCTTTTGGAACTTTTCATGTCAAACGGTTGTTTGTAGCTTTGCTTAATTATGTGCTTGAGAAGGGGGCAAATGCCACGCTCACTGAAAAAGATTGAAATTGAATTCAATTTACTTTGTGACAGTTGTTCTTTGAGCTGTAGGCCTGCTAGTTGCGAAATCAATTTATAAACATCATATGTAAGCAGGGGTTAAATTGGGATTTCTGAGGTGAGGGAGCCCTGTTGTTGCCATATAGTTAGAGGGTGGACTGGCAGATGAAACATTGTCAGAAGGACTTTCCTTGGTGTTTTTTATTTGATTTAATATATTCTTATAAATTTAAATCTTAAAGTCAATATTTGGTCAAACAGTCGGCCGATTTTGTTCGATTATTTTCTATCCTCCTTTGAACCACTTCCTATCCTCCTTTGAAGTACTGTTTTTAGCCATCTCTCATGCAGTGTACTATGACAGCATTCTCTCGCCCAAGTAGCAACTGAGTGTTCAGGTTGGAGGTCATTATTGCAGTCCACAAAACATTAAGAATAATGAAGCATTTCGACGCGTTTTTGCATTAAGAAAATGCCCCACCACTACTTTTTGTGCTACTGGCACTCACCTGAAAAACTTAGTTGCAGCACTACCACCAGTGTAAAATGTTAGTGTGGAGCCTTGTAACAATCTCATTTGGCTACACGCCTTAGCTAACATATTAACTTAATCATGCACAGGCCCTGATAATTACTGAAGTTAGCTACTGATCTTAATAATAGGCTTACCTCTCCTTGACTTTATTGTTCTTATAGTAGGCAGGACAAAGGCATTTTCAGCTTTTTTTTAAATCAAGTGAGTAAACAGTGAATGCTCCGAATTTGTGTTACTTACTGAACGTTTATTAATAAAAGAAATTCATACATTTTCAGTTTTTCTAAAAGTGACAGTTTTATTGTCGAAAAAAGGTTTTTAATTTGACTGAGTTGATACTTCTGTGTAGCGAAGCACTGTCTTCAAGAAGCTCGAACCCCCTATGGCCAACTTCGATATTAGTTTGCGTCGTTATCGTGGGAGAAATAATGGATTTGTTGCAACGGATACTTTGAAAAACTTACTGCCTTCACAGTTATATGGTCGTTTACCTAAATGAAGGCTACAATATTAAAAATGTGAACTCTGAATACCGCGAAGGTGTCATCTACTTAGCTTTTATAGGACGTGGTCCTAAACAACAAAAATTCTACAGCTCCAAACGACAGCCTACTGCTTGCAATTGCATTTGTACACGCATAATCAGTGTCAGATAATCACCGTGTCGAAAATACATGTCCCATTGCAAGATCATTGCTCAATGTTATTTGTACATAATCTGCTTATTTAGCCTATAAAGCTGCAATTAACAGGCATATTCTCTCGTTGAAATACTATCTTTTTCCTTGCCTCCCCCACAGTTCTCGCCCATTCGTGCTTGCAAGAGTCACCACTCTCTACCCAACAAACTTCTATATTATAGACCTATATTTCATTTATAATGACGATGACGATCTTGTATTGTATTGACCTTGTCTAATTCCATACGAGTAGCCGATCTGCTCATTTCTGCAGCCTGCTCTGCAAACCTAAACAAGACAATAAACCATCTGACTGGGTAGGTTTTCTTGTTTTCTTGATGCACTGATTTTTCATGCATGCATCCATGGTCACAACTACTAGACATGCCACTCAAAGCAATCTTTAAAGAAATAAATACAGGGAAACAAAAGATGAAAGTAAAGGTCCATATTTTCTCATGGCAATTGATATGATACCTCAAACTCTTATAATGCATTAGCAGAAGTGTTTAAATATGAAAAGTTTTTCAAATCGCTAGGGTCATTAATATATTCTTAATCGCCTTGATAGGCCTACTTAAAATTACCCCGCTACAGTCAAGAATGAAACAACTAGGTTTCCTTTTATCTTGGTACAGGTAACGCTACCGATCAGTAAGACTTCACAATCAATCAGCATAGCTAAAGTTGAAATATAATGTGTTATAGGCCTATGTAATAGTAGCCAAACTGACTGACAGAACCATACATAAAACAATGAAAATGTGTCTCGCTTTCTGGATTTCAATCGACTGAAATGTTAACAGAAACTAGCTAGCAAGCCATAGTAGAGAATGACGTTTACCGTTGCCCTGATGAAGTGAAGCTGAAGGCACGGAAAACTTTGAGGGGGAAGATCTTTTTTTGCAAAATGATGTTATGAACAGTAGAAATATGGAAAGCTGGAATTATCAGTGATTTAAGAATATATTCTTAAACCAGTCCATCGATCATTGGATATTAAATAAAAATGTTTTTATTTAACTACTCAAAGTTAGAAGATTTTTTCATATTACAACAAAACCTGCGTTCTTTGGAAGCTAACTGCGAATTAGCTGAAGATCTATATATAAACACTTCTATTTTGTGAAAGTATTACTCTGGAATGACTCAAAAGACTCAGATCAACAAAAACATTATATTTGTGGTGATTTAAACAGTTTCAAAAGGGTACACAGCGCAATTTTCTTCACCGCTGCGTGAATCCAGCTGCCGTTGACTACACTGTAGCTGTTGGGTTTGTCTTGCCTACTTATAGGAAAGCGCTTCGCACATGCTGACGGGTGTTGCAACATCTGCACTTGAATAGAAATGTGATTCACACACCCCCACCCCCGCACACACACTTTTTCTTGAGATAGTCATTGATAAAAGAAAATTGAAATCTGTAAAAACAGTACTTCAGAGAATAAGTTCTCCATACATAAAAACTATTAGTCCAGTTAGATTGACTGAACATCCAGCCAATCACAAGTCATCCCACCAGGCAAGGGAACTTGAGGGAAGAGTAAATAGTTCAAGCACGGAGGGCATGCTCGTATTCTGTCACTCGCTCGCTGTGTGTTTAATTGGGGATTAACAACAAATCTGTATGAAACTGCTATTTTACCACTTGGTAGAATTTTCCGTTGTAACTTTGTATTGTTATGTGATGTGTTAGCTAATATTAGTAATTGTACATAAAATGAATTAGGCTATCCTAGTAGTTTTGCTAGCTAGCTATGAAAGCAAGCTGACCAACAAACTTAGAACCCCTAGAACCCCCACACTTTTAAAGTCGCTGTTCCTCCCCTGTGCAGGCAAACTATATATCCCCCCTTCACAGCTTCTACAGATGCTAGATAGCAAATGTTATGTGACAAAGTAAACTTTGGTTACAAGATTATGAATATTGAGTGTCTGAGTGGGTGGGCATGGCATTTGTTTAAAGTCAGGAGTAAACAGAAGGATGAAAATATTCAGATTCGTATTGCCATCTGTGGTGCTGGAGCTGAGCTCCTGCCATCGCTGATTAAGATCGCAGGTGCCGGAGCTGAGCTCCGGAGAGCTCCTGCCAAATTTAATCACTATAAGCCCTATTATTTATTAACAGCAGTTAAAATAGGAGTCATTAGAGGCTGGCTACAGTAAGCTTGCTGTGGTGTCTGGAATTGATTAACTGTTGACAATAGGGCTGCAGCCATTGATTATTTTAGCAATAGTAATAATCTACTGATTATACCATCGATTCATCAAGTTATCGGCTAAGAAATACTTTGTCTTTATTAAAGAGCAATAGTAAATATACAAAAAGAGAAAATAAGGCAAGTCTCTTCAAATTAACAACTAGTCGTTTTCCTTTTTTAGAAAAATCACATTTCTTTTATTGCTTCTATTGCATACAATAACTTTCTGTTAAAGAGTTAGTGCATTAAAGAGCCATATTCAAGTTTGGGTTTTAAATAAAATATTTTCTATGATTAAAAAAACATAAAATACATTTATTTCAAATTTTGCAACATTTTGTTTTCTGTGGTTATTTTCTTGAGCAAACCTTAACCAACTTAGTGACCTAACTAGCCGCCAAAGTGATTTACGTTTTTTACTAGCCATTGCATATAGCCAAAAATAACGTACATTATATACTAGACTTCATCTCAACTAGCTATCATATTGATTTACTAACTTTACATTGTGTTGGGCCCGCTCTGCGGACCGAATGCTTTCTACTGAAATGCCGAAGAATTGATGTTTTGTTATTGAGGTAGCCTAGTTCGGTTTTGCAATAAGACACACTCTACAGAGTTTTCATTTGTATTCAACTTGAAATGATCCCAAACTTGGGACACTTTGTTTTCTCTGGCCTGTCTTTTTTCGCCCCTCACTATTTTCTCTTTCTCCATTTTGCAATCCACGCTATCACTTCTACGGTCTACTTAACGTCATGTGACCACAGTGTAAGCGCGATGTGCAAGACACTGAGCTCCATACTGTTATATGGAAGCTTCGATGTAAAGAGTTGATGCTTTATTGAAATCGAGTTAGTCAAGTTTCTCGAGGAATCGTTTCAGCCCTAGTTGACAATATATTTTAAAAAAAAAATTGCATTTAATATAATGCCTTATGTTTTTTTTTTTTTTTCTTTTCCAAAAACATGCAGGTTAGTTGATGACTCTAAATTGTCCATAGGTGTGAATGTGAGTGTGAGTTGTTGTCTGTCCCTATGTGTCGGCCCTGTGATTAACTGGCGACCTGTCCAGGGTATACCCCGCCTCTCGCCCTGTGTCAGCTGGGATTGGCTCCAGCCCCCCCGCGACCCTGCATAGGATAAGCGGTATAGCTAATGGATGGATGGATGGATAATGCCTTATCTCAATGAAATATACTGAAACTAATGTAGGCCAATATGTGACACAAAAATGCAGAGGGAGTTTTCACTGGCATATACTGTCATCTAGCGTTGATGTTTACATTTGCATGTTGTTATGTTTGTATACTGACTGTCTTGGCTATTACGTAACAATATTACATTAGTTAAATATTTATATAAAAATACGAATTGACCTTTAGTAGGCCTATCACAGGTACTCAAAAACAGAACTATTTGCTTGACATCACGCTGCCCTCTCAAATTCAAATATCAGCACACTTGTGTCTATTATTGGAACCAGTGATTTGCATAATTTATTTCAAAGACTTGCAGAATTTTGTAGTTAACGTTTACTTTAAAATTTTTTGGTTTATCATACTCACAGTCATACTATGATAGCCAAGCCACGACGTTGGGCTTTCTGTTTTCTGTTATTGGTCTCGTGGACGGTGGCGACATTTGTTTATTGCCTTCAACCGGCCAACTTTATAATTAATAAAATATTATTCTTTCAGCCACACATTAAGGTTAGCTTGGATATGTGTGCAGCTAAGAACTGCGCATTTCGTCCCTGTTCTTTTCAACAACAGCTATTACTGTTCCTCACTTTTTACCTTCGTTTTGCTAGCTAATTGGCGAAAGCACTGCTATGCCGCTAAAAACAAACAACGCATCTACACTTCCGCCGGACGTTTCGGCAATAGATGAGAGCAGTAATACGTCACTTCCCTGTTGTCAGAACGACCATGCTCCCTTTTTGGGGAAAACAAATTAGCTGAATTGCTCTAGAACTGCCTGTGGCAATTTGAGAATTTAGCGTCACTATGCCTAAAAGCTGTCTAACCATTTCAGATTGAATGTATGAATGCACCCATATCTGAACAATCACCTGGCTAACGGTTACTTTTAAACATTAACCCATATTCGTAAATTTTGTTACCTTTGTGTGTGCACTCTATCTTTGCTAGCTGTAGTTGGGTAGGTAGTTGTATATGTCAGGATGTAGGAGCCAAAGCACCTTATATGCACATTAATTATAAATTCAATTCATGACGCTAGGGCAAAGTTCCCGATGTGTTGCTCTCATCTATAATGCTCAACATTATTTGGGACATTCGTTATCAAAGCTCATTGATACAATAGCCTACATTTTCTCCACATTAGTGTAACGAGTGAGGACAGATATTGCACAAAAGTATTGGAGTCAAAAGTAGGATATTTTAGTTTGAAATGTAGTGGAGTGAAAGTAAAATGTCTCCCAAAATGGAAACTCTTGAGTAAAATAGAGATATGTGGTAAAGGTATGTGGAGTGCCTTTCTGTGCAGCAGTGGGTAGCTCAACAAAAACCTGATGTGACAATGGTTTGTTGTTGTTCTTTACACATAGTTTACTTCATGCATAGTGTCTGAACACAGACCCACACACTATTGTCAGGCAAGATTTGCATTTCACACCCTACCCCCATTCAGCCTAACTTTCACACCCTCCCCTCCCAAACACATACAGAGACACCTAGACGCTCACCTAGGCAGCCATTCCCTCCACAGTTTCACTGAAAACCACTTTACCCACTGTCTGTTACCATGTTGATTACACAACATCTATTGTAGGCTATATGATTAATCAAACAAAATAGTAAACTAGTATCATTTGGATAACCATGGCTATTTCTCATGTCACAGATACTTGCACACAATTATGCCAGGAAAAAAAAGTGCGCACTAGGCTACACTAACTTTTAACACCATCCATCCATACATTCTCCGCTGCTTATCCGGGGCCGGGCCGCATCATGGCAGCAGGCGAAGCTGGGTGGTCCTGACGTCCTTCTCCCCAGCAACGTCTTTCAGCTCCTCCTGGGGGATCCCAAGGCGTTCCCAGTTCAGATGAGATATATAATCTCTCCAGCGTGTTCTGGGTCTACCCCGGGGTCGTACCAGTAGGGCGTGCCCGGAAAACCTCCAAAGGAAGGCGCCCAGGAGACATCCTAATCAGATGCCTGAACCACCTCATCTGGCTCCTTTCGACGCGAAGGAGCAGCGGGTCTACTCCGAGCTCCCTCCGGATGACTGAGCTCCTTACCCTATCTGAGTCCAGTCACCCTACGGAGGAAACTCATTTCAGCAGCATGAATTTGTGACCTCGTTCTTTCGGTCACTACCCAAAGCTCATGACCATAGGTGAGGGTTGAAACGTAGACCGACTGGTAAATCGCAAGCTTCGCCTTTCGGCTCATCCTCTTCTTCACCACGAAGGTCCGGTACAACGCCCGCATTACTACTGACGCTGCACCAATTCGTCTGTCAATCTCACGCTTCATTTTACCCTCACTTGTGAACAAGACCTCGAGATACTTGAACTCCCTCGCTCGGGGCAGCAACTCACTCCCAACCCGGAGAGAGCACTCCACCTTTTTCCGGCAGTGAAATGGCTTCAGACATGGAGGTGTTGACTCTAATCCCAACAGCTTCGCACTCGGCTGCAAACCGCTCCAGTGCGTGCTGAAAGTCACGGTCTGAAGAAGCCAACAGAACCACATCATCTGCCAAGAGCAGAGAAGCAATTCTGAGGTCCCCAAACCGGACACACTCCTTCCCCCGGCTATGCCTTGAGATTCTATCCATGAAAATCACGAACAGAACCTGTGACAACCCTGACGGAGTGCAAACCCCACTGAAAACGTGTTTGACTTTGTGCCGAGTATTGAGAATATGGACTCAGCTCTCACTCCGGTTGTATAAGGGCCGAATGGCTTGTAGCTTTTGGAATTTGGATAGCCGCTTTGCTCTAACTGGCTTGCCGCTTTGTAGAAGTAAAAAAAAGTGAGCGCTGTCCGATTTTATATTTTTGCTGACGCTAAGCGGCATTTTAGTTTTTTTCCCCAATGGTCTGCAATAGCAGTTTACGCTTCCCAAAAGCAAACGTATGCATGTGTGAGAAATATGAAGTGTGGCGTTAGAGCGTGTGAAGAGGGTCAGTTGTCAGTAGGCTTACTAGTAATGTTCAATATTTTATTTCCTCACATTTTTCAGTATAGTTTTATTGTCATCAATTCGATGTGCATTAATGCACAAATGATTGGAGCATTTAACCCATACTAATACTCAAATTACTTTTGAGGGGAGTTCGCTAATTTTGTTGTTTTCCTGGTTCTGCTTTAACTTTGCGCTACTGACCACTACACAGCTAACGTAACTATCAGGTCCAGCTAGCAGGCAGCTAAGGTAACGTCAAGCCGGTGAGCGCTAGCAAACTGGTACAAACCATTTGTCCTTCAGTGAGGTGCTTATGAATTTTTACAAATGAAGTAATGAAGCGAGATTAATAGAAATTATATTCCAAGGGGCAATGGACAATACATTATTGCAGAAAAATGTATAAACAGAGTAATAATAAAATAATTACAAATTGCCTGAGGATCAAAACTTGAGGGTGCAAAAGCACAATTTTGCTAGTCCCCATTATGAAAGGGGGGGAGCAGCTGCTCCTTTTGCTCCGATACTCAGACGCCTACGCTGGTGGCAATTGGACAAACTAGTGTCACTATGCCTAAAAGCTGTTTGACCATTTCAGATTGAATTTATGAGCAATAGATGAACAATCTGCTGGCTAACGGTTACTTTTAATTATTAACCCATATTTTTATCATTTAGTAAGTTTTGTGTGTGGGCTCTAGCTTGGCGAAGCTGCTAGCAAACATACGGCTAACAACCTAGATGCAAGTTAGCGATGTAATTA
This sequence comes from Galaxias brevipinnis, assembly GCA_036023535.2. Classification (NCBI taxonomy): domain Eukaryota; kingdom Metazoa; phylum Chordata; class Actinopteri; order Galaxiiformes; family Galaxiidae; genus Galaxias; species Galaxias brevipinnis. Next base: position 8,917 of record JAVQIZ010051079.1, read on the forward strand.
GTTAATAGTGAAGTCACATTGGACAGACTTAACTCAGACTTACAAAAAACGTGTTAATACTCCTATCAGTGTCCTGACTGAGCGCGAAAATAACGTGTGTGTGTGATTGTGTGTGTGTGTGTTCAAATATCTGGGGAGTATTCTCTCTGAAGACAGCAGCATTGACATTGAGGTCCAGAACCGAATTAAACAAGCATCAGCTGCCTTTGGGAGACTCCGGCGCCGGGTCTTTCAAAACAAGATCCTACATCTCCGCACAAAGGTCTGCGTCTACCAAGCCATCTGCATCACCACCCTCCTTTACAGCTGTGAAGCTTGGGTAACTTACAGCCGCCACATCAAGTCCCTAGAGCACTTTCACGTACCCTGCCTTCAGCACATCCTGGGAATTACCTGGCGTGATCGTGTGCCTCACACTGAAATACTCATAAAGACCAACTGCAGAAGTATTGAGGCTATGATCACCCAGCACCAGCTACGATGGCTGGGGCATGTGGTAAGGATGCCCCCAAATCGGCTGCCTCGCAGAGTGCTACATGGCCAGCTACACCATGGACGACGCTCAGCAGGAGGGCAGAGGAAGCACTACAAGGACCAGCTGAAGACTGCGTTAAGGAAGTGCAAAATCAGACCCGAGGACCTGGAGGATGTTGCTGCTGACCGGAACAACTGGCGGCAGCTATGCCTGGATGGGATCTGCATGCTGAAGGAGGAAAGGATAGCCAGGAGACAGCAAAGGAGACTCAGGAGGAACACACCCATGGTTGCTGCTACCACCCACCACATATATATGTCCTACCTGCAATAGGACTTGTGGGTCCAGGATAGGACTATTCAGCCATCAAAGAGTTCACCGATAAAAGACAGAAGTGAACGTCATCATCGGATTCGATGGACAACAGAAGAAAGACGGGTGTAGTTGGGGGGGCTCCGGCACTCTTCACAATAATAAAAAACTAAATATATTTTCAACTATCACTACAGCCACAAAGTTTCAAGTATACTCTATAAAACAAGGTAACAGCGTCAATAGTGAACGTGCCTCTCGCTTGTGATACAGATAGCAACAAAAGAATATATGTCTCTCGACCAACCTGGATAATCTGCGGCCAAAAAAGACTGACAGCCATATATATATATATATAATAGGAGGCGGACATGTACGTAGCCTAGGCTTCCCTAAACTTGTAGTCTAATTATAATAATACAAAATGATGATCTAACAGCGTGGTTGGTTATATTAGTAATAGAAACATGAATCAAAATCCGTATTGGCATTGCTAACGTAAGCAAGGCTTGTGTTTAAATGTTCTGGATTGTCAATACTTTAACCCATTTCTAACACCCGCCACATCCATAGCTGTGCGTTGTTTGCGATTATAGTGCATATTACTGCTATTTGGGGAAGGGTACAGCTGCAGCTGGGTCCAGGCCTGGGAAATGCTGCCTCCTGTGCCTCTTGTCTATTGGTTGTTACCAGCCAATAGAAATTGGCTAGCAAGTTCCGCCTCCCGTGCCCCTCTGTTTATTGGTTGTTACTAGCCAATGAGAACTGGCAGGCATTTCCTGCCTCCCCTGCTTAGCCAATGGGAAAAGTTATAATTGTTGCTTGTAGTTTAACCTTGGCTTCCTTCGTAAGTAAGCTAGCTAATTAGCTTGCGTTAAACAATGTCATGAAATAAAAACTAGCGTTAGCTAAAGTTAGTCATAGGCTACAATATATTAGGCTATTAAACTTAACTGAATGCTATCATTAACACTCCAGACTTCAATAATAACAATAACTAATAATAATCTACAAAACCTGTGTGAGCTTTACTGAAATAACATTATCTGACTATATAAATAAAAAGAATGCCAAAGCTGGATTTCTCCATTTTCTTTAACATTATAGGCCGATCTGAACGATTTAAATTAAATGCCATGTGTTAATGAAAGCTAAATTGTTGATGGATCGGATTGGCTAATGAAATGTAATATCGCAAAGCTAGTCATGTTAGATTAATCCGTGGGTTAACTTTCAAGCAAGTAGGGGCCTACCAGAATTAATTCAATTATTTAAATTTTAACTCATTATCTACCCCCAAAACCTGATTTACGTGTTATTTGGTTTGTTACAGTCATTAAGTGATAGGCTACATTAAAAGGTAATTTTAATAATTTCCCGGTGCTGGTGCGCACCCCAAGATCACAATGGGCAAGTTTATTATAATTAATTATTATCATCATCATCATCATCATCATCATCATCATCATCATCATCATCATCATCATCATTATTATTATTATTATTATTATTAATAATTAATTATATGACCCTGACGCATATTCCAGTG
>JAVQIZ010051095.1:0-20954 GCA_036023535.2 Galaxias brevipinnis
CCGTTTCACTATGTACAGTATCTCGTCCCTTTTTTAATCCGTGCGTCCCTCCCTATTCATCTATTTTGTTCTCTATCTTGTTACACATTCCATCCCTTTTCCACTGCCCTTCCCAACTCTATTCGCCTCCCCCTCTCCATCTCTCCATCAATCCATCCACGGGCCTTTATTAGACACTGCCTTGGGCTGCTGTACTGTAGAAGGTATGCAGACTATGTGACACTGAGCTTTGTACTGACGACACTGGGTCTTAGTCTGCGTGACTCTGCATGTGTGTGTGTGTGTGTGTGTGTGTGTGTGTGTGTGTGTGTGTGTATGTGTGTGTGCGTGCGTGCGTGTGTATTCGGCCATGAGGGAAAGGGCTTGGACTATGACATTGCTACTACTTCCAGGAGTAAAAGGACAGCGTACAGTCTAAGGCTGCAGGCTAGACTGCCAGTGCAGTAGGATGGGGCCTTATTGGGGCTCGGTTTACAGGCTGAGAGGCTGATGGACGGGTAGAGGAGAGCAGGAAGGGGGAGATAAGGGTTTGAAAATGGTTTAACTTTGCCTTTCCTCAGTGAAAACCTAAACCCCTGACACTGACCTTTTTGGAGTCGAAGACACCACTGCATGGGTGGTCACACGTTTTATTGTCAACAGTTTGGGGTTTCACATGCCCATTTTAGGTAATGACGTAAAAGAAAATGCTCTTAGCTTGGAATTTCTTGGGAAAAGGACAAGAGATGCCCTATCAGAAACATGGGTCACTGACACATCTCAGAATAGACGTTATAGCTCAAGATGTGCTTTTAAGATTGTTAAAGTGATAAAAAATAATTGCGACTTCCCTTCCATTCACATAAAGCAAGAGATAGGATCCAACATATGGTCTCTGGGACAATGCTTTGCACGTCACATGACATAAAGTGGAAGACATCTGAACAGCAGGTTGTAGCTTGTGGCCGGGCCATGTGTGAGCATGCTGAGTGACGCTAGCAGCTCCAGGGTCGCTGGTCTGACCAAAGGGAAGGCGTCAACAGCTCTGACGTGTTACCATCGGCACTATCAGGTGGGAAGATCGGTGACATGTAGATTAGATCAGACTGTGGTAAAAACAGAAATCGCACGCTGTGCTGCATGATACTAACGCATTCGCAGCTCATTGAAGGTGGTGAGTCAGAGAGAGAGAGAGAGAGAGAGACAGAGTGTGTGTGAGTGTGTGTGTGTGTGTGTGTGTGTGTGTGAGAAAGAGAGAGCGGGAGCGAGAGAGAGAGAGTGAGAGAGAGAGAAAGAAAGAGAAGGAAACAAAAGACAGAACAGTAAAGACTAGACCAATAACATGGCCCAGCGGCAAGGAAGACCTACAGCCAGAGACAGGAAGTGAGATGAGATCAAACCATATAGCGCCCCCCCCCCCGTTCCAAGGATGGCTACGGCATTAGACAGCGGAGGGGAGAGGGGGCACAGGAGAGCGGTCGTGGGAGCCGCCAGAGATGGGTGGCGGGCCGGCTCACTTGAGCGTGAATGAGCTGACATTTTAATGGAATCCATAATAGATGGGGAGAGGGCCGTGGAGCCGTGTCCCATCTCGCCTTCCACAGTGGGTCCAGTCCGTGGCCCTCTCCCAGACCCCTGTAATACCGTCGCCCCGGTGAGGAAAGGGGGCTCGTCTCTGTATGGGTCGAGGTCCGGTTCATTTGCTTGTGGCTGTGGTCAATGCTGATATATACAGTAGTATATAGTGTAGTTCAAAGACTGAATATTAATAAGGGAATGTAACATCCTTTTATTTCTACATACACATATAGGCTCAAAGTACTGCAGGCAGAAACATTGTATGTCTTGGCACGCTGTCTTGGTAACAGTAGGAGTAGATCATCTACACTGATCCTGTCACTTTCTGTCACAGTCAACCACTCCTACACGAAGGCCTATTGCTGTTACAGAAAATATACATTCATCAGATCAGGTCAGGGTCAGTGCTGATGTTCAAATAATGCATATAAACAGCTTACCATATCCACAGAATCACTACTAACATAGCCTTACCAGTGAGCGTGCTGGTTGCCATGTTAATTATTTTTATTGCAGCACTGCAATAGCGATATTTTTTTATATAGCTGAGGAATAGGCAAAACTTGTGCGCACACAAAGTCTATAGCATAGATTAGAGGCTTAGGGACTGCTCCCACACCATTGCTATTGTGCCACAGCCAAGTTCAGGTGAAGTGGAAGCCTGTAAAACACTGGGCTTTTCAGTGCGTTGCCGTAAATCACCAGCTACACCTGCCAGCAGATAAGAGACTTTTTAATTTAAACCAGTTGGAACATAAACATGATTCATTTCGTGTCAAAGATGCTGGGATTTCCTAGATTTAAAATGCATATGGAAATGTTCTCCAGATTGTTTGGATTGTTTGGACATGATGTGGGATTGTCTTTTTTGCTCTGTTGTGAAATATGAGGTAGCCTAGTTTTACTTTCAAGAATTTGTCTGATATCTATGCTCCAGGTATTCATATTACTGTACAAGATGTTGTTTGATATGATATGCTTGTAAGGTTTGGATGTGATATAAAATATATATAACTATAAAGATTGAATGTTAACAGTTATTATTATAAGTAAGCAAGTCACAGGTGACTTTACAGTTCTATTCTTACAACTTAATCTTATCCATATACATTCTGGTCAAAGTTAATGATGGTAATTAGGACTCCTTCACGAGCTGCATCTGTATCAAATGGGTGCTGTCTGAGCCGGGGGTTGAGGTGCCACTAGGGCTGGCCAGTTTGTACAAATGTGTAATCCTAATGTTAAGTAAGATGACTCATTCATCAGACAACACAAGTCCTAGCAACGGTGCTTAGCAACAAGAGCACTCCACTGTGGAAATCTATGGTCGTCGATCGAGCACAGTACAAAGAGTGCTGTAGCCTTTACAATACAAACTGCAACCCAAAACAGAAAATAATAGGACCATATATAATATTGATTAATGGAAATATTCTGAATTCATAGCATGTTTTGTTTTTTTGACTGGATGATACCACAGATATTCCATCAATAATGAAGTGCTATAATCGGGGTTAGAAAGTTATCTAATGCCATGCCATTCACCATGCCCTGAGAACAGGCAAAAGGGTAAAAACAAATCCAATATGGAAACTTTCATAAACTCAAGTTTAGCAACACACCTTCTCTCAACAAAATATTTACCTCTAAGGGGAATGGTAAATTGCATGGTATTGAGAATTATACCAGCTGGATGAAATTAAATACGAACCATACTAAATATGAAGATTTAATGAATAATAATTTGAGGTGCACCCCAAAGGTATTTTCTAGCAATAGACTGATGTGGTCATTTCCTTCTAACCTCTTTTAACCTCCTCCTCCTCCTCCCATCCGCTCTTTACTGTCCCTGAAAGCAAAGCAGGATATATTTAGCGTCCGGCTCGTCCTGCTCAGGCTGGACAAACAATGATGGCACGAGGAAGCTATCTGGGATTGCCGTCGCCAGGACTCCTAATTGGTCTGTTAAAATGAGACACTGATTTTGACATTCTGGATTATATGCCTGACACAAACTGTTGCCTTTCTGCTTGTCAAACAACCGACAAGACTCCCCAGAATGCCTTATTAGCCCACACTAACGACTCAGCCAAAAGGCCTGACATTTGAGGCTAATTATGAGGTTAATATTTTTAGGCAGTGCTTGGTCCCTTTTTTCTCCAGGTTACCTCGGCCCGCCTGCATTTGCGGAATCATTTTCATAATCATATCCTGTAGAAAGGCTTCCACTTTTACGCTTCAACCACATTTTTAAAGGCTCAAAGGCATGGACAAATGGGGGACAGTTCGCTGAGGGAGGCGAGGCGGGAAATATATTTGGCAAGTCAAAGGAAGTGGCGGGCCGAGTCCTCCTCCACACCTTTCACACGCCCCAGCCATTACCGCTGTGTAGACTGCCTAATCAAGCTCCAGGGGGGCCTGGCACGCTGCTGGGCGGGAAAGTGTGCGCCCCGCTGGGACGTCATGTAGCCCACACACGCTCTCTAGCCACACTGCCTCGCTGCCGATTATTATCTCCCGGGTTGTCAGAGAGCAGCCACTCTTCCGCAGTAATCCTCTCAGCGCATTTGGATCCCACTTCCTGTCTCACGACAGCGGCTTTAGCAGGAGGAGGAGTTGTACTTTATCTTAACTCTGAGCACTAAGCAGAGATAACAGTTCACGTCACATAGCCGTGGACTCATTCTTCAGTCCGGTACAGGTATTATTAACTGTCCATGTACTCCATACAAGCAGACCTGAACACACAGAGGCTTTATTTTGGGTACGACTGGGCGCAAAACAAGTATTGTGTTAGTAACCTCTTCTGCAAAATGGAAACAATCAGCAACGTCATATGTGTGTCAACTAACCAATATTCTTAGTTGATGAATAACTTTCAAGATTTTCTCAAATTATGTTAGGTTCAAATGCACTAGTGGGTAGGCTCATACACTTAAGTAAAGCACGTTGAACATTTGAAAAAAAAAAACAGAAAGTCTCCTTACCGAGAATCCTGAGCTGAGTGACAGCTCCGTGGAGGCCAAAGAACATCCAGAGGGGGCGGGAGTTGTCCACGCACACTTGCATGCCCACGTTGGTGCCGTTGTGACTGAGGATGACCTCGCCCTCCTGGTTGACCAGGAAACCCAGGATGTCGCTGCTCTGCAGCGGCGTGGGCACGCGGCACACCGCCCAGAACTCCTTGCGGTCCACCAGCGCCTCCGGGTTGTAGGGCAGGTCGCTGGGCCGCAGCACGGCCGGGTCGCAGGACGTCACACCGTAGGACAGCGAGCCCGAGCGCGCCGGGCTGGACTTGGTCACCTTGATGAACACCGTCTCGCCGGTGCGCAGGGGCCGCCCGGTGAACACCAGCGTGCGCTCCTCGCGGGCGTGCTCTGAGCGCGCCACCGTCTGCTCGTCCAGCGTCTTGATGTGGGCGCCGCGCAGCTGGTGGAAGTGCAGGTCGCTCTCCAGGGCCGAGGGGAGCAGCGAGGACTGCTGGGAGTTGAGGGAGTTCTGGGGGATGGGGCAGGAGAAGGAGGAGGAGGAGGAGGAGGAGCCGGGCGCCAGGTGGAGGGTATGGTGGCGCTGGTGGTTCTGGGCGTTGCCGCTGTCCTCCTGCTGCAGGTTGAGGTCGCACAGGCTGACGGACAGGCGGGAGTCGTCGGCCTCGCGGCGCAGGGAGGCGGAGCGCACCGTGGTGAAGGAGCGGGGGCGCAGGCTGTCTGGAGGGACCACCTCACTCTCTGCAGAGGACAAGCACAGGAGGCATGAGCGCTGACTAGGGTCCTGTACTACAGTTTACTATGCTAACAAAAAGATCAGTTGACTAGAGTCCTATACTAAAATCTGCCATGCTAATGAATATCAGAGATAAAGGAGAGAGCAGCGCGGCGCTCTGGATGATGGTCACACAAGAGTGGAATTACAGCCGCAAGCACTCAGTGACTTCATGCTACTGATGGTAAATGACGTAGGGTTTTGCTAATGGCTTCATGCAGCAGAGTCATTTGACTTGTAAAAAGATCACCATTTAAACACGGTTCGTTAGTATTATCTTTAAAACCAGTGTGACATTGAATCAATGTAACTAAACGCTTCACCGCAGAACACCATTTAAAAGTATTTTACTTGTTTGTGTGTGTGTGTGTGTGTGTGTGTGTGCGTCCTTTTCTTTTAGACGTGTGTATGGGAGGGGGGGTTTGTGTGTGTGTATGTGGTACATTGGCGCCCTGTCACTCTCCCTTGACTGCATACCTTGCAGTCCATAGTACAGTATCCTTCAGAGTGGGCCAAATATATCTGCAGACAGATGCCCCCTCCACACAAACAGGAAGAGTAGTAGTGACACACATATACACCCACCCACACACACACACACACACACACACACATACACACAGTCTTTACTCCACCTCTGGAAAGTGATAGCGTCTCAGTAAAACAAAATGCCCTGGGCTGCTTATAGCTTCATACCACCCCGTGTGGGAGGCTGAGGGACAGAGCAGCTGAAAATAACACCTCACAGCGTGACCCCCTCCCACTACTGAGGCCAGTGGCGGGGGTAAAATTAGCCTGCAATCCTGAAAGAGCCTCCCAGGAGAGACCCCTTATCACACAGACTGGGTGTGAGTGAGGGAGAGGAAACAGACGATACATGTACGGGATCACGGGACGGCAGGTTTAGGGCTGTGTGTGCATGTGTTTTGTGTGTGTGTGTGTGTGTGTGTATGTGTGTGTGTCTGTTGGTGCATTTGCGTGTATGCACACTGCGAACACGCAGACAACCAAAAAATAAGCAAAAAAGAAAGAATGCAAAGGGGGGAAAATGTCCACCTCCATTCCGATACCGGACCAACAGGCCAGAGGGAGCCCCATCACTCAAAGGGATAGTAGCTGTGTGGGGAGAGGTGGGGGGGGGGGCTAGAGGATGAAAGGGCTCCGTGGAGAGCCTCTCATGCCAGGCCAGGCCAGGTCACTTCAATGCTCTCTATCTAGCCTGGTACAGAGATGCTCCTGCCCAGGCGAGAGCAGGCCAGCCACTGGCCCCTGATAACCCTCTTAGCCTCCATAACTGGGACTCTCCAGAGGCCTGTCAGTCTGCCTGCCTGCATGTCTGTCGGACTCCTGTGCTGCAGCAGGGAAAGCTGAGTCCAAGCCGCTTATGCTGGGATGCCACTCCCCCTCTGGAATCAGCACGCTGATCACGTCCAAAATGCACGCTGGATTAGAGAACAGTTGAAAAGTTCACTTCTTTCTTTTTTTTTTACTTTAGAGAACAGTAACGACTTTTTTAGATGACGTTGGGACGTTGTTGTCTTTTGCATTTGTTTGGATGATTTGCTATTAGATTTTTGAGAACTGATAATGGGATGATGTGCCATTTGTAAGAACGCAGACACACACCCACACCCACACCTACACCCACACCCACACACACACACACACACACACAAACGCATCATGTACGAACCAGTTACAACCTGTTAGGATGTCCAAAGCCTGCTAGATTATCAATGTATGGTCTCTAGAGTAGCAGCCTAAGGAGATTACAGTTAGACTGCGTGCGGCAGAGTGCAGTTTTGTTTTTTCCCTCTACAAATGGATTCCCCATTCCTTGTTTCAGATCCATTACTTCACACCCCATTAATCAGCATAGACGCTGGCCCCATTATTCTATCAAGCAGGTGAGAGTCAGAGGGATTGTGTTTTGATGCCATCATTTTCAATCACATAATAAACAAAGAAAAATAGAAGAACCAATTGTATTGTGTGACAATTTATTAGTCCCGCCCATGCAGAATACTTGGTTTGCAGAACTTTGAAAAATGTGTCGCTACATGTTCTGTAGCTAGATCAAGAATTTGCAATTAGTTTTTTGCCTTTTTCCGCTTACCAATAAATTTTCACTTTTCTTTAATTGCCAGACTAAAGGTGAGGAGAGCCCCCTTGGAAGGCCATGTGAGTCATTCAGCTAATCACCCGTTGAAACATCACTCCAAGATGCAGAGTGGTTAGCCCCTGAGGCTAGTGGTAGAGGGAGATGACTGCTGCTAGTTTCTTATTTCAGATGATGTTTCCCCCCCAAACCCTCAAGACTCTTCGAAATGGAAAACCCTTGGAGGTATGCAAGAAACTAATTATGGAAATAAACTGAGCCTGAAAATACGATCTCCATAATTGAAGAGTTCTACCTCATAAAAACGTGATTAGATGACGGTTCAATGGCCAGGGCCTATTGCTGAATGGGGACTCTTTAGACAGACACAGACCCTAATATGCTGGAAACACTCACAGGGGTTCTAGGACGCAGTGATTGGGAAAACACTGCCGGGGACAAAGAAAAAAGCATGCATGCTAACCGCTCATCCACAATTGATTCCTATTAATACCAAACCCAATCATATTTCATAATGGGTGACGTCATCAAACAGAGCTGATAGGAACATGCATGTTTGTTTTTTGCGTGTGTGGCTTCCCTGCTATTCTTTCAGTTCTGCCAGCACTGCATAGTAAATTGGATTATGGCGTCAGAGCCTTTGTGCCAAGACCTCCCGGACATGCAGGATGGATTAGATTTTGAAGAGGATGGCACATCTCTAGTGGAGAAGCATGAGAAGGGATGCAGTAGGCCGTATCTTACCATTTATTTGTAATTAAAGTCAAGGGAATTCATTTTGTCTGATATATTTTAAAATAAATCAAATGCATCAAATTCATTATCAAATGAAGTCTACTTAAAGAAGGTTTTAATTTAGGGGAAAGGGGGTTGAGTTGGTGAGAGTGTGCCCATTTCTGAATCAGTGCATGACCTTACCAGCTGCTGCCATCTCATCGTGGTGCACCTGCTCTCAGCCAGATAGCTACAACCTTTTGTCCTATTGGTCTCTTTCAAATTCACTAGTCACAGGCCCTCCCATTGGCCAACGCAAGACTTCAGTTCTGAAAGGAGCTTCAAACAGTGTGCGCTCTCAAACTAACCCCTTTAAGAAGTGACTGTAATGGGGTTGTGGAAAACGCAGCTGCGGACCCACTAAGGAAGAAAAATAAACATTGCCAAGCCTTCTTCAATGTTCAGTTGCTTCCAATTCAAATGCAGCACCTGTTGTGCTAAATCAATTTAGCTTACTATTCATAATGGGTGGGGGGGGATTAATCATTGGTTTGGTGTGGCCCACTTAAATAAAATATAAACTAAAGAGAAGCATATGAGAATATGGGAGTATATGGGGTTGACTGTGTTGGCTCCTGTTATGTTGAGTGATTTTAATTCACATTTTTTATCAAAGCAGGTGTTGAGTTGAACCAATAAGTGCTTAGAGAATGGGAGTAGAAGGAGGCCATGGCCTGTTCCTGTTTTTGCCAGCGCTGGCTTTGGCTCCTGCGCTAAGTGTTCCTGATTAGGGAATGGCTAAGAGGCCGGCCGGCTAATGCTGTGCATACGGGAATGGAGGGTAGTATAGGGAGTGCCTGGCTTAGTGGCTTCGCTAGCTTTAGCAGACGGAACGTGCCACTGCCTGAGCCAAGGTTGTGGCTCTCTTGTGAAAAAGAGGGATTTACAGCTAAGTCTCTCCCTCTTGCTCCATATTTCTATCTCTTTATCGCTCCATCCTCCTCTTTCTCTCTCGCTGGGCTCGAGTTTGGTTCTTCATTCCTATCTGTGGCTGACATGGCGTCATGGACTGGGTGAAGAGGATTGAGACTTGGGAACGGAGGCCCACCTCTGTCAGCGGGTCATGGCGGTACTTAAGGTTGTGCATCTGTGTGGGCAGGGCAGGGGGCCACGTCAAGGTAAAAATGACTGGGATGGATCCCATGAGAAGATATTTTAGGGAAATAAGGCTGTTAAATAGACGGAGAAAGGAGGATGACCGGGTAACCAACACTGGGATAGAGAGATGGAGAGGCGCTAGTGAGGCAGGGATCTAATCAGAGAGAGAGGTGGGGGGGGGGGGTTGCCGTGTAGTGATTGAGATGATGGTCTTTATGCCGTGGCATCGGTCCAATCCCCAGTCCCCTCAGTGGGCAGGCTTTGAACCCTGGGCTCTGAAAAGAGCAGCATGCTCCCAGGGCAACACATGGGCCAGACAAAGACTCTGGCAAATGCTCTGTAAATCACAAAAGCCCTGTCCCTTAGGCCATCACCAGAATGCAGCATGTGCCACCCCTTCTCCACCAATCCGCTTGCCCGGGTCTTAGCATGTATAACTTATTTATAACCATTATAAGGTTCTTATAATAATCTCACCCCACCCCGCCCCGCCCACTTTTATGCATGCCCAAAAGCTCCAGCAGGCCATGCATTTCATGAGACTAAATTACTCGTTCTAATAATTTACATAATAATTTATACATTTTTTGGGATACAGTCAAGTTGGTTAAGTATTGGCCCATTTTTTGTGATGCACTTTCAGAATAATTATTCAGTGTGCCTACCAATGATAGCTGAACCTCAAACGAGGCTGTAAAGAAATGCACAAACCTTGTGACACCATCCACCGCAATCTAAAAGTGTAGAAAGGACAGTAAATTGTCCTCATTTCCTTGGCCCCGCAGCAGTTGGGCGTTACTTTGAAAATACCAGAGAGGCCTGGCCGGGTGATGCACGGCATCCTTTTTAGATCTTGGAACTCAGTCTAACACGTCGGCTTTAGAACACAGGAAAGACACGTGGAGGTCAAGAAAAGCAACATCAGGAAACACAACATAAATCCTGGCAACACGTCGCTGGCCTCCATCCAGAGAGGTTTCTTCTTGAATGTAAACCACTGATCCAGTTTGAACTACAGGCATTAGACGGCTGTCTTAAGAAATCAGAAGTATAAGACTCAGCCAGAATGGCCTAAAAATTATGTGCAACTGCCAAGTCAAATCATAAACAATCAGCCAAACCTGGCCTAACAAGCCCCTTTACCCAACGGTGACCTTAACATTTACTATGGAGGCCCAGTGACTCTGAGCACTCCCTGCACTTTCAGGACATTAAGACGACTCTATTTACCAGTTGAGTGCAGGAAAGGACAATGTTGCAACATCCTTTTCAAATTTTGGTATTTTTGTTGGAGGTTGTGGTCCATGTATTGGGACTTATAAGTGCCGTTATTAACGAGGAATTAGCCCAGTCCAGCCAAGTCAAACTTCAATGGCAGTCAAACAGCTAAAATAATCAAATCATCATTTTCCAGAAAACAGTAAGTTTCTCCCTCTGTGGATTCTAACCTTGCTTTGTGTCTCTCAGGGGTTGGATAATGTCACAAGGGCTCCTCCAAGACTTCCAACATTCCAGATGACTTCATGTTATTGCAGTGGTTAGATTGGACCCAGAGCATAATGTGGAGTCAAAACATGACAAAAGACCAGGAGTCCGGTCCAAAAGCTCTCCCTCAGAAGTTCGGATTTAGTCCCTGAAGTCATATCTGTGCAATCTCTAAAAAACAATGCTTGATACTGTCTTTCATCTGTTTGTTTGTTTGTTCAGTATCTAAAGATTGGGTTACTTTGTGTCATTTACGAGGTCTATTTCTCTTCATAATTCAAGGACAAAAGCAGTCGCTTTTAATACTCAGCTGATCTTGGTTTCAGTCTTGGCTCTTGGTTGTCGAAAACACAATTAGAGTGTAGAGAGGTAATTAGTTTCTCCGTAGCCTTGGAAAATACTAAAAATGTGAACATTTGCATGGTGAGGCACAGTTCAAAGTTAATTGCCACTGATTAATGTTTGTGTGCGCTAATGGATTTCTCTCTTTTTTTGTGATTTGTCTCTCTTTCCTTTTTCTTATTCTCTGCCTCATTCTCCCAGCAGCATGTGTTTTTCTCCCTCAATCCAACTTCCTAACCCTTTCTTCTATGTACAACTGTTTTGCTGCTACACTCCATATGGTTGATAATGCTAGCCAAAGACCAGCCCTGGATCTGGTTTGATACATTGATTTCATATCATTGATATGTCAAGTTAATAAAAAAAAAAACACTCTACAGCTGGTTCTAATCGAGTGACACTAAATCGAATGAACTCAACATATGCACTGGCTTTGCAAACTCGAAAGTGTTAGACAGTGATATTTTAGTGGTCTGCACACATGGAAAGCGCACTACATCTGTAAAGATGGGAAAACGCTGGTGTACCCTATGCAGTGTCAGGCTTTCGTGCGCTTCAAGCTGTCATTACAAGCAGATTGATGTATTTGAAAAGCCACAGCGTGAGTAATCATAGTCTACGTCCTCCTCGGCAAATCACAAGTGAAAGGTAACCTCTGCTGTGACTGTAATGTAGTTCACACCCACTCATCAATCAAACAGCTAAGAAAGCTAACGTCACAACACGGCTTCATCAGAAACGGCATCCCTCGCCATGGCGCCTGTTCCCAGCCTTAGGCAGGTTTCAACTGGTTGAGATGGACCATCCGGCTCATGGTCAACAATGAGCTTGTTTTTGACATCTCCATCATAGGAGAGGTTCAAAGGTCCTTGGTCTTATCAAACCTTTAGTTTGTTGTGCTCGCGTTACGCTGGCCATCTACTATTTTTATTTTTTGACCTGAACTGTCATCCTCACAAAAGTGTGTGTTCCACAGTCACTGGTAATGTCTCTCATCAAAGTTGTCAACTAAACAATGCATAGGACCAAACTGGAGAGAAATAATATCGGAGAGGAAGCTTGTCGGTTATCAATGCCATCATGTAACAGAATAATTCAACAGCACTCTTTTTCTCTTTTGCACCATCAAAAAACACCAAGAAATGTTTTCACCCAATGGCTGGAACAGACTAATTTGCATTTTTATCAAGGGCTCATCAATAGCTATATCAATCCCTCTGATCAACCGCTAATGTCATATTCCTGAATTCTGAGTTGGCCACGGGAGCTCCTTCAGCGGTTGAGAGACACCATGTAACTCAATTCATCACCTGGGAATTTACTCTGCCAAGGAACCTGCCACGTGCGTGCCTCGGCCCCTTGTGTTAGTGCACTGTGGATGCAGCAGCTGAACAATACTTGGCCTGCAAATTAACCGTGCTAAATGAGCCGCCTCGACTTGGCAAGCAGGAGCTGGAGCCTCCTGCAAGTCAGCAGCGTTAAGAGGGGTTCGGTTGCCTGCAGGCCTGAGCCTCTGAGTTCCAATTTGTCCTTCATGCAGAAGTGTCCTAAGGGGGCCGCCTCTAATAATTCTATGGAAGCAATTCCTCTCGTTCACCGATCATATCCTCTGCTTATCACTGCCTCATAACGACAGTACACACTTCAAGAGTGACAGCTAACCTTAAACACCAGGTCACAGACGCATATTACATCAGCCTTTCTGCCTTCTGCTGAATTTGAAGCCTGTAGGGACGGTGTCATAGTTTCTCTCCCAGACAACTCCACCAAACCCAGGTAATATTGCGTTTGCCCGGTTCATGGCCCAGGCCAGTAAATCAACTCCTCACCATGGGGCCCCAAGAGAGCTGTCATGGCATGGATCACATTTCCACCAGTAGCTGGATCGTATGTTTATGGTTAAATATTGCCAGGGAGACAAGCCTATTCCAGCCCGGAAACAGAAGGCACTTACCAATGGGTGTAGGTCGACGGGCCTACTGGAAAGTAATTTCAAAAGGTGCCAGAGGTGTGCGTTGGTTTGAGCGTGTGCGTACACGGTACGTGTGTTTGGGGTGTGTGTGTTTTGTCTGCTTGTGTGCATGCTGCTGCAGCATGTATTACTGATGAAGTTGACAGTGTGCAAATGTGTGTGCTTTCTGTGGCTGTTCCTCTGTGCAGTATGTAGCTGCCACCATTAAAACAGAATAGACTTATGTGTCCTATAATTGTCCTCCCCTGTTTCGTTTGTGAGTGATGAGGATACTAAAGCAGGTGCGAAAACACTCAGCCATCTCTCCCCTTGTTGTTATTCTCCAGTGATGTGTCCGGAAGCTACTTCCTGCAGGGGAATTATCACACAATACGCTTTGACATTCCTTTTAACTGTCGCCCAATCAGAGGCCCCTCAAACTGTTGCTGCACGCAACTGAGGTCATCCTGTGTTCTTCACCTTGAGCACTGCCCTTAGTGGAGCCCCCGGGGACTTTAAGCACGCCATTGTCTCTCATCTCAAGGTACAATTCAGCCTGTTGTGTTCTTAGCATCGGTGACGAGGTCTTGGGTTTGTAATAAAGTGGTTCCCCATGCCTGAGGTGCCTTGCACCTGTGTGTTTCCAATGAGGAAAGGAGCCCCACACACTGTGCTAGCTATGCAAATAAAAGGGGTTATAATTGCACTGTTTGGGTTCTCAGGCTGCGATTCTTTGTGCGGAAACATTGGTAAAATAAACATGCTTTAATTGAATAGCTCATGTTATTTGGACCGTTTTTCTTACGCACCTGTCGTATGAACTGCAGGTGTTTACTGACATTCCTATCTGCTATACAGGTTTCATTTGTTCTGTGGTGTCACGTTCATTATAAAAGGTTTTTCTGAGTGTGAAGGATGAAAGAAGGGTTTGTCAAAGAGGTAATGCTAGATGCTGGGAATAAAGACTGATGGACAGGAGCCTACAGGCAGTTTACCTTTTGATTAGGCTCACACTGCAAGTCATCACAGGTCCCATTTTATTTAATTAGCATCTCCTCTGACTGCTAGATCATGGCTATTGCCAAGGTAAACCTGAGAGACTAACAGGGGATCAGCAACTAGAGGGCAAAAAAACTAATAATCTACGGAACAGGTCTTGACAGAGCCATTATGCCTCATTAATAGAATGGGTTGAAAAATGCAACAGCCGGCAGTGTGAGAAAGCAGGTGATTGGGTGAGACAGGTAGCATAACTGATTGGTACAGGAAGTGAAGAGTACACCTGAGGGCTCTGTGAAGAGACATATCCTAGATGAATAGAGGCTTTAGGTTGACAATACAGCCCATTTTTATATTGTACAGTACAAATGATCAATCGTGAACTTATTCAAAGGGCTCTAATAAAGAAAGGGCAAAATGATCATGTCCAGATTTGGCAACTAAAATCTTGATTGCCAATTAGAAAACTATAAAGAGGAATTAGAGAAAATTACATGTTTCTTTGTTTCACGGTGTGAATGTAAAGTGTCTCTGCTCATGCTGTGAGTGTTTGAGACAGTTGGTGTTGAGGACAAAGCTCTCTGCAAAGGCTAGATAATCGGCCGAGTGAAATGGAGGCATGAACCTCCGATGTCAAAGGCCAGGGGCTTATTCCTCATGGCACAGGGCTCACTGAGCGTTACATGTGCAACTCTGATGCATAGAGCTGACACAATGGCCTGTTCCCTGTGACAGAGAGGAACGTGTCCCCAACACGATGTACGTCTATCGGAAAGCCTCTGTTGCCTTCCACCATTCTTAGCGAGCCCTATTTTGCGAGGGCAGATGTAATTCTGCAGAGGTGCAGGCGCTCTCTAGGCTGCCCTGAACCTGAATAGGGCCTGCCTATAAAAGGCAGTGCGTTGACTGACCTAAGGCCAGAGAGTGGTTGGAACTGGCCTCAGAGAACAGTTCAGTTTGCAGAGAGATCAGAGATATCCCACAAGAGGTGTATAGTGCAGAACTAGACCTTTTAGTATAAATGTGACAACTATTCAAAGGGACTCGTGACATTGGTTCTGTTTCTTCTGGAGAAATGATTCTCATTGTTCAGGGGGCTACAAACTTAAAAGTGGACGTATTGGGAAATGTGTCTCATCAGTCGACAACTCAACTTCTCAATGTGTCGTTTGGCAAATAATATAGTTTTAGTCATGTGAATGCTATTTGGATGTGTTTAAGTGTGTATGGCCAATAATAGATTATACTACTTCTTTGCACTCAAAACAACCCACCCCTCCGAGGACAGAGATAAAAGTGTCAATAGACCCAGTGCTCTATCTATGAGCCAAGTGACCTTACATCTATTTCTAAAGGGCAAGAAGGGATGACAGAATTGGATCCCTGGAGAACAGAACCCAGGGCCCATGCATACCTCCAGGATGGCCACATCAAAGTCCTACCCCTGGCATCCCACACTATTCAGGCTAAGCCGTGTAGCATTCCTCCATAATGCACTGCATGCCGACTGTTTTACAACCTTTGTGTCACGGTGAAGAGTGTCAAAACACGAGGGCCAAATGTTCCACATAGATATGAAACGGTATGTCTCCTTTGTTTTTATCAGTCTGGTTAGGGCTGTACTACACACGGGGTGAGGGTGGGTCAGTCCGGCTATTAACAAAGGACATGTCCGTAGTGAGCATAAGGCCACTTCATATTTAAAAACTAGATTAGGAAGATATCTGCGTGCACACTGCCACACAGCATGGCTCTACCCCCAAAAGCAGGAGCACGACTCAAAAATGAACAATGCCCCCCCCTCCCCTCCCCGCCCAATCTTACGCAGCAGCTGCACTCCACGAGTCAGCCCGTACACGTCGATGAGGGCCCAGAGGGGATCCGCAGTGCGGACGCCGCTGAAGAACAGCATGGGGCTGGAGTCGTTGATGCGGTAGAAGACCCGGCCCTTCTTGTCCACCCAGAAGGCGATGACACTGCCCTCGTTGGCAAACTCCTCGGGCAGGGCCTTGGCCCAGAAGCCGTTCTGGGAGACCAGGTCTGGGCAGGCGTACTTGGGCAGGCTGTCTGGGTTGATCCGGGACGGGTCCTTGGAGGTGAAGCCCAGACGCAGGGCTCCGCTCCAGCAGCACTGCTTCTTAGTGATCTATATGGAGTAAAAATAGCGCAGGTTTTCCAATTTTACTCTGTGATAGGAAATGCTTTGAACACCTATAATATGGACAATGCAGAAGGATAATGTCAAACTCTGTCGACTTGAGGAAGTATGAGTTATCATTCAAATTGTCTGCTATTTCGAAGTCAAAGCAACATGTTTGCTAATCCAATGGTAGGTCTGGCATTGCATAACCTTTCAATACGCTATACAAACAAAGATAGGCTTTCTGCACACAGAAAACGAGCTTCAGACAGTTACAGATATCTCCCCCACTAACTCAGTGACGTTCTTCCATTAGCCTGATCTTCAACCAGCGATTCAACATTTGCTCAGTCTTAGTCTATGCAACTCTATGGTAGCATTGCATGGGAAGTGTACACAACGGCTTAACTGTGTTGACATGTGTTCCACTACGGATGGGAACCCGTTGAGCTTCCCCATTCCTCATCATTTCATCTTTTTAGGGGAGATGGGAGAGGGTAGGGGGGGTACGACATTTGAAAGTCTATTTGCTGTTTGTGGGTGTCGGTCCACACTCTTTACCACGGTAAATGCTCATTTACATTCTAGTATGTCCTCTGCCTTTTCTTTCAAATAAAAACTTTGCAGTACTTCATCACTACACCGTACAACCACAGCTGCCTCCATTACTCCACCACTTACCTTGAGGCGGACCTGCTCGTAAAGAGCAACGGGTCTGTTGCTGAAGGTGATGGCATTGCAGAAGCTGGCCTGCCTCTTCACCGACTTCTGGGCCAGGTCCATGACAATCTGGGAGCCCTTGGCGTTTGGGTGGAACAGCAGCGGGCTGATGGCCAGAGCACCGGCACTGCCGCACTGAATGGGCAGACAGCGCCTGGGCTTGTGTGGGCATCGGTGGGCTGTGGACGGGAGCTGACCGCCAAGAGAATCTGATAGGGAAAAGAGGAGGAAGAAAGGCGGTGTTAGGTACTCTGATGTTTTTGTTAAAAAATGTCCACAGCGTGTGGAGAGATAGTCAGTATCACATGATCACTTTCCGTTTCATTAGGTTCCCGAACAACGTCCAACCAGGGAAAACAGTTGTCTATTTCTGCTACTTCACACAATGGCCATAGTGGATGAATGTTTTTGAGTAACAGGGAGGTAGCAGGTGCTGAAGAGAATCTGTCCCTAGACACTCGCTACAGCAGAGCAGCCATGCCTGAGACGCTACTCTCACTCTCCCCATCTGCAGAGTGTGTAGCCACATTGCTCATGCAAACGGGACCTTTCACTGATTTTCAGACACACAATAGTTTTCTTTTCCCTTACAAGTGATTGGCGATTTTGTTATTTTAGGGTCTCCTTAACCACAGTCACAAATGTGCAGTTACAGACCCTATTACTTGATTGTTCCACATTCAAACCCGCTTCCTTGACAACTAAACAAAACGCTACAGAGGCCAAGCATGTCCTGAAAAACACTGATAGCAGCACACTATGAATCCTTGACAACATGCCACTGTGACAATTATAGACGCAAGAACACACACACACACACACACTCACTTAACTTATCTTAATGTGCATCGCACAAATTTCCCTCCTGAAACAAATATTTCCTGTAGCCCCATAAGGCATCGTGTCCTTGTTTTAAACGGAGCCACAGGAGAGCCGCCAGTGAATGTGGCACACATGGGCCTGTGCGGATTGAGCTGAATGCATTAGCGAGGAGCGTTGGAGAGACGCAGCTGCTGGAGAGGGAAACGGAGGTTAAGTGTGAATTCATGTTCCTTAGCAACCCTGCGTCCCTGGCAGAATGCGTCAAAGGGCTCGATCAGCGGAGCGCGCTCGCTGGCTTCACAGATAGCGAGATTTAACAGATGCTGTTTGTTTTTACAGAACCGAACCAGATGATATTTGCTCTTCCAAGCCTCATTTATTCCCTCAGTGTAGTGGACTTGTACACCCATTTCAGCTTATCAGGGAGCCCTGCGTTTCCATGAGGAGATTGTCTTAGTGTTGATTGATAACTTTCCCGCAAAATATTTTTGGTTTTTTATCTACTTCTCAACAAACAATGTTCGGCCCTCTTACTCCCAGACAAATATATCGCTAAGAAGTGTGAAAGTGGACGCGAGTGAAACCCTCCTTTGTGTTCTGCTATCAGTGCTTTATTATTTCACTTCAGTACTCATTCTCCCCACAAAGGACTGTCTGTTGGACATTCACTCTGCCGTAGTCAGTGTGTTTCATCCCCAATCCTGCCCCAATCTTCTCCCCAAATAACACCCCAGAGTCTTCTCCCCCCAACTCACCCTCTGTCCATCTGTTGAAGGGACAGTGGAAGTACTATGATGAACTATGAACTTTGATTATGTGATTATGAATCTGGAGAAGTGTGACCTTGTGGATTCCAGCCCTTTCCATGAACACCTGGAAAAAACATGATTCTCAATGGGCAATTTAGTTCTGATCTGTTGGTCATTAAGTAAGGAGCGATTCATTCAAAATGTATTCATGTCCTGTTATTAAAGTATCCTACAAGGCCAACGAAACAAAATGAAGTCTATGGTTATGTGCTTATTAACTGTACCAACATGTGTCTTGCGTTGTTGGCATTAGTGTCTGCAGTGTCCATCTTGGATGTAAAAAGCCTACAAAGGCTCCAGTAAACCTGCCCGTCTGGCAGCTGACTACTTTAACCTGGCTCCATCCTCAATACTCTGTGCTAGTGTGTGTGTGTGTGTGTGTGTGTGTGTGCACAGGGCAGAATTTTAATTAAACCCCTTACAGGATCCTCTAAAGGTCAAGGGTGTTTTGTGTTACGCAAACACAGTAAAAGCCCCACTTGTCACAAGGCCCCATGTGTGGAGGACTTGATTTCACAAATGACAACTTAATCCTGATGTCCTCTATCCCCTTGTCTCCTTAACACAGAGTTGTTTCTGTGACTACAAGTTGTTGCAGTCCACTGAACATCTTTTTAAAATGGTAAACTAATAGTTTTTCTAACAGAGTTTCTGTGCTCTGGCTGCAGCAGAGAATGCTGTATTATTTACATAAACGATAAAGGTGGGTGCATACGGTTTTAATGCAAATTACAAGCAAACCGTTCAGGAACATTTTTCTATTTCCTACTGTTAGGTGGTGGTACACCTGCTGAAACACCTGTCAACTGCCAACTGTGAAGGACTGCTCTTAATGATTAACTTTGAACAGTTTTCATGAAACAAACAGCTAGCGTATACTTCTCACCCTATAGTGAAAGTCTACACAAACAACAATACAGCAGCATATGCACTCCACATCTCAATGTACAATTGCACATTCACTGTGAATAGTCACTTATTGTACTGTATGTACAGACTTCGGCTAGTGTACTTTACTGCGCTTTCTATAAATCTATCGGCAACAGCATTTATACTGCAGTCGACGAGCTGGAGCTCAGTGACAAACAACATCTTAACGATGTTTACATAGGTTTGTCTTGATGATGTATTCAGTTGCATAGACTTATGGGGCAATGGTATTTCAGCTTGATGCAGCTCTGACGGCTAACATTAATCACAGAATAATACTAAACATTAATCAAGAACACATTATCTCAGCTTCGGTACAATTTCAAGGCACCAGCACAAGAATACAACATAATAAACTGGGGCGCCATTAAATACAGGCTGGGCAATGTAGTTCACAGACTGTTATTTATGTCTCCACCTACACATCTTATCATTTAGGTTTCATCTGTAACTGACAGATACCGCTTGGTTACATTAACAAGGCCCAAATGTGCTCCTTGTATGCTGCGACCATGGCTACCTGCTATTCTGACCACACTAGCGGCACCTATTTGTGTTTGTGGTAACCAACGGCCTTCCTGTGCTGCTAAGCAACATCATGACAACACCATCGTTTTTTTGTTGTCTTAATAGAATTGCATAGAACTAGAAAACCACAAGAACTATAATCAGTTGAAAGTGAATTCCTTTGCAATTCCACTGCCACAGTTCTGTGGTTGTACAATGTATCAAGTAAGAACAAAAGTATAGTGATAGTAAGAATGATGTGTTATTTACTGGTATACTCCTTACAAAAGGCTAGAACACAACAGGGCTTCATTGCCATCACTTTTCTGTTTATATCAGTCATTCTGATGTGTTGGTTTTCTAATCAAATTGTAGGCCTCAATGACTAAAACTTAATTTAGTGTTTTGAACCCCAATTTGGGTTGGTGAATAAAGCCATCTCTTGTGTCCTATCCAGAGCTTCGACTAGCTGTGCTACCATAAATAATTCAGACCAAAGAGTCAGCTGCTGTAATGGCCTGCGTGTGCAAGCTGAGCCGACAGACCTAATGAAGACTTAAGACGTTGGGACATCTTCCTCAGTTGCCTGTTAATCTCATCCTTGTTACCTCATCCTTTGAGCTCCTAGGATTAGGAAACCACGATCAATAGGTAATAATCATGTAAGGCCCCATACAGAGTAGATGTGGAGGGACTGAAATAGATTCGTGTTTCATTGATTGGAAGCAGAATGCTTTTTTGTGGGGGAGGGGGGGACTCTTCAGTGTCATGTGCTCACTGCCTTTCATGTGAACTATCCTAAGATTGTTGACTACAGGTGAGATTCTAGCTACTTGTGTGCGTGTGCCCCCATAAGATCCCACTGCATAAGTTAATGACTCTCCGCCTCCCTAACATCTCTATCTCTCTCTCTCTCTCTCTCTCTCTCTCTCTCTCTCT
>JAVQIZ010051109.1:0-14101 GCA_036023535.2 Galaxias brevipinnis
ATTTTGTGCCCTAGGAGAGAACTCGGAGGGAAGCCCAAGCCACTAGAACTGAACACCATGCAACACAAGTACCCATGGTGCAGAACACACTTTTATTGTAGGATGCCAATGAATAAAGACGTGAGCCGATCCTTTGTCGTGGTGGACCTTGGGTAGTTCTTGATAAGTTTGAAATCAGTTCTTCAGTTACCGTCACTGGAAGGGTGATCGCAACTCTGAAGGTGATCCACACATTTGAATCTATTTCCTTTCATGACTTTTCTTTGCCAGGGTAAGAGATTGCTCCCGAACATTTAAGAAGTGCCCCTGAATCCATATAAAAAATACAATTGATAACCTTTGAGTCAATCTAGTTGCATCCATTATGTAATGTTATTATGCACAAACCAAACTTTAATATTACGATATGGCTTGCTCTTATTTTGGGGTGAAAGCTAAATTAGCTTTATAGAAGAAAGAAGGTGAAAATTGATAGTAGCAATCAAGATGAAAAAACAATAGCTTTTGCTATATGCTGCTTGACCATGCAGCTTTACTAGTCTTGGCCTTTAGGGGACTTGGCATGCTAACTAGCAAGTGGTAACCTTAGTAATTATGCAGTAACAATTATTACCTTTATTTTCCAAGTTTCTCATATTCTTTTTTCTTCTTTCTAAATTGTGCTCCAGATGGCCTTGATGTTTTCATTATAGCCGCATCTGAGTCAGAAATTTAGTTTTTCTCTCTCATCACCCTGTATTTGAGACATAACGATTGCCAACCCCCCTGCCACAAGCACACAAGGGTCTAGACTTAACCAACAATTCGATGTGGTGGTACACACATTCTCATGACTATTATTACTATTATTAAACAGGTAAAATTGCAAGATTTGCATGATATGAGGATTGGGGGTGCCCAGCCGTTGAGCATTGCACACATTAGATGTCCCGACATGAGGGTTGCACAGATGGATGGGTTAAGGCGCTCACACACGATGAGCAGTGAAACCACACAGCGTTTCCTATGGGGAGAGCAGCTCCCCTCACTACTTGCCACTCCAGACCACTGCCTCTGTCGCCTATGTCAGGATCCGCTACTGACGATCCTCCTTTTCCTTTCCTTTAATATTTAGTCATTTTGTGGGTAAAAGAAAGGCACACAAAGCACACTGGCCAGGCAGCTAATGCTGCAGTGTCCCCGTTCCGGGGTCTCATGCGGATTGTTAATTATTGTTAACCATTTAACAATTCATTGTGGGGACATTTTAATTAGACCAAAACTGTCAGTGATTTCCTTACAAAAAGGCCTAATAGGAATTAGGGTAGTTCTGGGTCCGCTTAGTAAATTCCGCTACACTCTCAGTCCCCATAAAAACTGTAATGGAAGGCCGTTTTCTATCATTTTGTGCTTGCACAGAGCGGCAAGTTGCTTATTTTCTCTCATCTTGCTTCATACAGCTTTTTCTCTTGCTGATGCCCGATATAAACATGCAACATTGCTTCTGAAGCGTGAAGATACACAAAGATGAATCCGAGAAACAGTTGGGAGAGAGAGGGGGCAAGAGCACATTATTCCATCATGATGAATAAGAAACGCGTGGGCGTTACAATGTAAAGTCCGTGTCCATGTAACTCCCATGCTAATAGCCTTCCACCATTGGGAGAGTGGAGGCCGGGCCAGCCGAGCCATTTCATTTGTGCTGTTTGTTATCTTTGTCTTTTCCTCTGATTTCTTTCTAGGCCAGAAATGCCTGTAATGAAGATAACACCCATGAATATTCCTTGGCCAATTTGAAAAGCAAAACCCAAAAAGTATTGCGCGTGTGTGGGCGTATATTCTCAAACAATGGTACATAAAACCATATTAACCGCTAGAGAGTCAGTCAGAAGGCTATTGACAGCCGACCCGATATCTTTTGTTTCGCAAGCGAGTGCTTTCGTCAGGTTCATAGGTTTAATCAGCGAGCATGTAAAGCAGTTTGGATGAGGCTTCGAAATTACCAAGAGAAGAGACAGTAATGACCTCCAGCACTGGTCAACCCCTTAAAGCGTCTAATGTTCCCACACACACATGCACACATATACACAGCCAGAAGGTGAACCAAAAGACCACATAATGTACCATACTCTTCGTGACCTCACACAAATGAAGATGTGGAAATCGGGAGGGGAGAGGGGTGCAACTACACATGTGACTGGAGTGGTACACCTAATGTACCACAGTCATTCAAACCGGAAGGGACTTCTACAGTGTATTTACTGTTTAGCTGTCAATCAGTGCATCACGGCAAATTTGTGTTCCTTAAGCATTGCACGAGTATTGCTTCTTAAGGAGGAAACATGTGTAAATGTCTATATGCCTTAGTGGATCTCAAAGACAGATGCTTTTTGCATCCTCCTGAGTCTGTTGTTAGGTTTGAAAAATGGATGTTGCTGACCTCTCCTGGACCATCCCTGACTCCCCGCCTCACCTCGTGACAACAGCAAAAACTCATTCGGCCCACTATTCCTTGGAGGCTACCAGCCCCGTGACAAACACTGCCTTTGTTTGGGATTTTTGGCGCCTTTGTTTCTCAAATTGTGGCGCACCGTTTGTCATTGTGATGGTGGACGGTGCCACCTACCGCTGGAAGGCTGATATGGGCCAGGGCAGCGCAGCGCGCATCCCAGTGTGGGGCAGTAATCAGGAGGCCGCTGCTGGGGGCCCACCAAGAGGCTCTCGTAATAGTTTTTATGGGTTCACGTTCGCCACTGGCCCCAACTCTGCACCTAGCATTTATCACCCTCCGGATGAGTTGCAAATGATTTCAAATTAATAAGTATGCCTCAGGGTATGGGAACGGCTGGTGTGTGTGTGTGTGTGTGTGTGTGTGCAGTATGCCGGCCTGAGCTGAGACGATGGTTTAGGAGATGACAGCAGGGTCTAGAATCAATCTGGTTACCAAGACATTTTGGGGATCCCCCTGGTGTACTTGCTTTGCATGGCCATATGTTTCAAATAGAGCTCTTGGTTTTTATACTTTACTATTTTATTTTATTTACTTATTTTATTTTGCTGTAGATCGTTTGCAGGGAACTCTTAGGGCTTCTTGGGTTATCAGTAACGTTCAGCTTTATCTATGGTTAGGAGACCTCAGACCAAGTTATTGGCCCATTTGTTTAGCTCCATAGGCCAATCTCCTAGGCAACATGGAGAAAGTCTGCTGTGTGAGAGATTTGTTTCCGACATATCAATGTAGACTGGGGACGCAGGGATGTAAAGACACCCCTTTCAAGAGCCAGCTGACGCTCAGCTATTTCCTACTTTTTTCAAACTCATTCGATCCGGAGGCTCCATTTGTTCCAGAGGTTTGTAAGTAGGAAGTGAGACAGATTGGGAAGCAACGTCTGCCTATCATTCTCTCTGTTTACCATCCCCGGCCAACCTACACAAACGCACAGATTTGTACTAAGTCACACAAACATTCATACAATCATATTCACAGTCAAGTATGTAACACTTTGTAACAACTCACCCATGAACAAATCTTTTTATTTGAAATACAAAGTTTGTGAATTTTCTTTTGTCATATAAATGTTTTAAAATAAGAGAAATTTATTTATCCTATACCTTGTTCATTCACATAACTTGCAGTGTGCAGCAAATTAAGATAATTTGAAAACCCAACAGTGCCACTGTAATGTCAGCACACGTACTTACTTAATCCTGTAATCTAAAAGCAAAGAAAACAGTCAGTGGAAAGGAACCAAACTGGAATCAAATGGAATATTCACCATAAAGCACACACCTACACACACACACACACACACACACACACACACATTTTACCCAAGTTAAACATCGACTGTACGCGAAACCGGTGACAGTCGGGAACTTCTCTGCTTCTGTCATGGCTGTGCTTCTGCCAGGCTGGTACACCAGTTGAAGGTGGTGAAGAACATCGCATCATGCCCCGTCACTGACATGAGGCCCGCACCTGCATGGTAGATTTTCCTGCGCCAGGCAACGCTCGCTTGCACATCTGCTGAGGAAGAACCGAGATGATTTATTTATTACGGGGCCAATTAAAACTTCAGGAACGAGAACACTTCAATGAGAATATAAATATCAAATAGAAAGAATGAAACACCCCCCTCCTCTCCTACATGAGTATTTAAGCATGCAATCTGGCTGAGGCACTGTAGTGCGTTGCACTGAAAGAGAGTTACATTGAAAGAGACAAGGAATGCAGGAGGAAGAGGAAGCACTTAGATCTTTTGAGAGTCACGAGAATCCTCCATTTCACAACCTTACACATCCTTTTTCTCCCTCCCTGTTCTAAATGTGATTTTTTTTTTTTTTTGGGTCGGCTTCCTTTCCAAAGCCTGTATTATATATTTGTTCGGTTGGAGAAAGGGGTCGGCATGTCGTTTTCATGAGGGGCCCTGGCCACAATGGGCCAATCGATTGGCCCCGCTCGGTTCAGTGCAGGAGTAGATGTTGTGGGCACTGCCGAGGGCTGCCGGGGCTTGATTGTGTGGCATTTGTTCAGCTCACTGGGGAGCGACAGACTGCATTGTTAGGCTGAATATGGATTTTGCCACCGCTGGAATTGGTTCAAGTTCCCCATAGAAGTGTGTGATGTGCAAGTGCAGAGCCCCTGTACCCGGTGTCACGATATTCGACATCGGCTGTCATATTATTTCAGTCTGTGGCAGGGATGAATGTGGCATAAAATCGCATGCCACTTTCATAAGAGGCTTTACTGGTCCGGTAACTGAGATGGAGAGATTTTTAAAGTACATGACACGCAGCCTACTCTCCATTTAGTTCATTCATCTCACTGGATACTTTACAGAGGACCTGATCTGAGATTCATTACCGAGTACTTCATTAAGTAGATTGGCGTAGGGAGGTTAAGAGAGAATAAAATGTCTCGGGAGCGGATGAGTGATTTCACATGCGTCAATGAGACACTCCTAAAAGAAGACAGAATGTTCTGTCATCCTCACCTTTTCTAAAGAGAGAGAGACTAGAGGGAGAGAGAGACTAGAGGGAGAGCGAGCGAGGGAGAGAGAGAGGGGAATACGGAGACAGCAGGAAGAGAAGGGGGACACGATGAAAGAGAGGGAGAGTGAAAGAGACGGGTGGGAAGGAGGGAGGCCGAAAGAAAAAAACAAACATCCATGGGGACAGAGAAAGAGCACCCATCTACCTCATCTTCCACTGTCTATAGCATCAAAAGCCAAGAATGTGATAATGGAGCTGACACACTGGCCATCCTGTCACGTGCTCTCCAGAGCCTGTCCTCTGACGAGTCACGAGAAGCATTCAACAGAGCTGGCCGCGCCGCGTCGTCCCCCGCGCTTTAGCACAGCGTTCCCTTTCTTTCCTTCAAACTCTCCCTTCCAAGGTGACGGACAGAAACATCACAGGAAGCGAAGGGAGAGAGTGAGAGGTGAGGTGCTGAAGGGATGACGTGGACGGAGTGTTTGTTAGGATCGCCCCCCCCCCACCCCCCGGATGGTCTTTGACAAGCCTTGGGCTTGTGTGTGTGTGTGCACGCGTGCCTCTGGGAAGGTGAATTCAGCCACGCGTGGGACACGCGTGTGAGTTTGTTTACGGACGGAAACGTGTACGTCAGCGTGTGTGTGTGTGTGTCCGTCTGTCGGTGTGGGTTTCCGTGGCAAAGTCCATTCGGAAGAGGCCCTCTCCAGCTTCGCCATTCGTCAGAAACGCAGAGGAACAGACAGACGTGTTAAAGATTGCGCTGCGCGGCCGGCAAACCCATACTCACACGCAGCCCGAGCTTAAAATGATTTATCGGGCTTATTTCTGAAAATGGTAAAGTGAAATTAATCACGCTCCCACCTGACGCTGCCTCTCTCCAGTGATAGATGACAAGCTGCCACCGGGAGACAGTGAGCCATCCGTGAAGCTCTCCCCTCCTCCGATAGCCTGACCTGGAGGGAGGGGGGGGGGGGACCCTAAGCCAGATACCCCCTTCGGATGGCCCCGCTGTCCCCAGAATCCGGAGCCGGCCCTGTCCCCTCCCATCGGATGTGTTCCCCCCAGCTGTGCACCCAGACAGGGGCCTAATGAGGCCGGGACAGCCTGCCAGGCAGGAGGAGATGGGAGTGGAAGGGTTTCGCCCTGTCAGCTGGTGGTGGATGGCCCAGAGCATCAGTGAGGATGGGGAGGGGTTAGGGGACAGGGCCAGAGGGAGGCAGAGGAGGGCCTGTAGCTGGGGATTAGGTTAGAAGACCTGGGGCTGGGGTTATGGAGCTGGGTGAAGGCAGTCAGTACTGGGTTTGGAACAAGGGCCAGCCGTGGCGCTTTGGGCTATCAGAGCTGGAGATAGTTACATGTGCTTTAGTCGGGCCAGGGCTGCAGCAGAACAGACCTCTTGGGCTAATGGAACTGGAACGGGAGTTGGGGTTTTAGGCCTGCGACTTTCAGCCCAGAAAGTATACCTTTTGTAAACTTTCACTTGGTTCGTTCCAGGAACCCTTCTCGGCTTCCTACTAGCTGTGGTGTGACCTTGAGGGAAGGGAGTTGACTTTGTCAGAGACCACAGTGTCAGTAGGTCGGTCCACTTTGTGTAGAAGGGAGAAATAGAAGCGGGGATTTGCACTGGTTTCCGGAGAGGACTATCGCAGTAGCAGGTTCTCTTGGCATTGTGCCGGTGAGCAACGCTCTTGCTGTGTAACACGCAACCTTCTCTTCACCAGGGGCACCGCTGCTGACCCTGAACTCCCCGGCCTTCTCTCTGACATCTTGTTTGTTTGTGGAGAAAGGAAGGAAGAAGGACATGTTGCTCTATCACCCCAGATTTAGATGTAGATAAATCGTAATCTTTATCTCCCAGAGATCATAAGTAAATATGTTTGGTATTTCAAATAGGATGGCATTGAACGGCTAGGTCAATGCCTCGGAAAACAAAGTTTGTCAAATATGATACATTACCTAGCCTTATGGAAGCACGCCATCAGTTCGTAATATATCAGTTTTTTTTGTAATTCCCTTGGGTCAACTTAAGCTATTTATTGCTCCGGCTATGATGTAGACATTAGCATGTATTGATGGAAAGTCCGGGCTTCCCATTTCACTTTTTAAGGGCGCGTTGATGAAAAATAGGCCTTAAAGAAACAACCAGACCAGTCACCTCCACCATTTCCCCTCCCTCTGACACGGGAATAAATCGTCGTGGTTGACAACGGGGTAATGAATAGTGATGTTCAGCAGCTCCATTTCAACGCACCCTCTTAATCTAATTTTGTTTCCACTCGGTGATTTGTAAATTACAGCGAGATGACGCATCATTTACCACCGTCCCTACGTACGACAATGGTGATTTTTCTTGCTGTGTTTTCCGCTGCTTCTCGGTCTCCGTGTCTTATTTCCTGCTTTCCTCACTGTCTCTCCCCCTCTAACTCACAAACCCCCCCGTCTGCGGCTCACGTCTAATTCTTCGTTCCTCGAAGCAACATAGGTTCTCCGCACATTAACAGCAATTTTTTACTTTACCCTCCAAAAGCGTTACAAGCAGTTTTCTGAAATGTCATTGCCACAGAAATGCCTTGTCCACGATCCCATTGTTTGCCACTAAATGTTAAGCGTTTATATTTGCACAGCGCTGGGTTGACATTTGAGCTGGGGAAGTGCAAAGTCAAGGTAATTTCAGACGCCATTATGTGTAATTTATAAACATGCTAACAAATGACAGTTACACAGCTGTCTGAGGAGTCATACCGACTGCACAGTCACGCATGTTCCGTGTACTCGCATTCTAACACTCCAATTAAGACTCCATTACGTTTCTCAGCTCTGTTAGACATGTCTAGGCTACATGTCCTAATGTCCTAATGTTTGCCTTACATCTAAGAGAAATGGGTAGGACATTATAATATTTAAATGATAACGTCAAGTATTCTGTACAGTTCAATAAATGTGAGAAAAATTACTCCCTGCAAATTGGAGACATTTGGAGAAAATGCCTCACCGCACATTAACTTAATTATTGGGTGTGCGAGAGCGGAAATAAAACCTGTGAATTCTGAGGTACTCTGAGGCAACCACTAGTTTAAAGGACATGTTCTATTGTGCATTTTGTTTATTAACGCAGTAGTAGAGCATAGTTTATTATTGTACATCCACACATCAACACCTCGTTACCAGACTCCTTAAAGCCCACATTAAATTCATCCTTTCGCATTTCCATTATTCTTCTCTTTTCCCATTAACCACCATCTATAGCCTTGGGCCAGGCTGTCAAAGAACACGTCCCGCGTTCACCCCGGCCTAATGCAAAAGGTTTGGCGGCCAGCCAAAAACAATGGAACTTATTACACCACCTCACCGTTTTGGATTTGAAAATGAATGAGGCTAAGCAAACCTTTTCAACGCCCCTCTCGGCTCTGTGGAGACAAGGGGCCCTGCCCCGACTACAATTCGCCGTGTCAACCAAAAGACGAATGGTGCCTGACCAAACCGAGCAAGCAAACGAGAAAACACAATTAGCGGGCCCATTGGAAGGGGCGGCCATTTGTTAAGAGCGCCATGTGACAGGCTAGAGCTGTTGTCGGCAGTCCATCGCTGGGCCACCTTTTTTGTTTTGACTGGGCCTCCTTATCTGCTCTGCTCCCTGCCATTCGTCTTCCTGTGCACCGAGAGTGGATAACTGTCTGCCAACAATGTCGGCCTCGATGCCTCACATGTATTCAAACCACACTGAACTGCATTAGTCTCAATAATAAACAATTATCTAAGTGGGACATGGATGTGGGCTGGAGACTGCAGGGACTGATAAGTACAGTGGGGTGGGGGGGAGGGTGAAACATTGATTGATGGGAGTTTCTTGTTGGCAGTCTCCGGTGGGGTTTTCGTGTTCTCCAACTACAGCAATGGCGTTGAATCAATTTGTTTGAGAAAGCTGTCCCAAGAGAGGGATGGAGAGGGGGAGAGGGTGTGTGCACTGCGTATGTGTGAGCGTGTGTACGAGAGAGAGAGAGAGAGAGAGAGAGCGAGAGAGAGGCTTGGAGGGAGATGAAAACAGGCAGATAGAGACAGGGCGAGAACACCAAAGTTACAAAGAGGTGAGAAAGAGGGAGTGAATAAGTGCAAGAGAGAGAAAGTGAGAGAGTGCATCTCTGAACAAGAATAGAGATGGCAAGAAAGGGAAAAAGAGAACTGGCGTGAGTGGAGGGAGGGAAAGAGAGAGAGAGAGAGAGAGGCGTATCGATTGTTTGGCCTGGGCGGCTGTAAAACAAGGGCCGGCATACCGCAGGGCGACCATTGTAAATGACAGCTGGGGGAACGTGGAGGCCCGGTGATTTTGTTTTGGATGGGTCTATTCCAGGGTCAGTGCCAGCCCGACGGGGCCTTTCACCACTTTGGAGGGACGCGCGTCTCCACGGCGGGTCGGCAGCGGCGAGTGGGCACGCATCCACCGCAGAGAGCCAATCCAGAGAGGTCTCAGAGGGACGGCGTAGCGGCCAAACCACAGTCGGGTAGGGCCGAAGGAAAACAACAAAGATTTGTCAGAACCAAGACGAGAGACAAACAGAAAGCACACTCCGTTTTCTTGTTTCTTATTTCTTCTTCTGTTGCTGAAGAGAAGACACAATGTGCACCCAGCACCCACCCAGCCTGTATTGAAGTCAGTTGATCATTATACATGCATATGACCTGGCTTCCTGAAATCAAACTAGCACCATATGGGTTTCATGGGGAGACGGATAATTTCATCTGTTTGCCTTCTGTTGACATCTGCCGAGAGCTTGAATGTTTTTTTTCAATTAAACAATCTATAATAGCTGAATTCTCTTGAGTGGCAGCACCATTACGTTCACCTGCATACTTATTTACCCTGTCTTGCGGTTTTGCCATTTTGTTTTGGGGTATGTATGTCTTTGAGCTTTTGTGAAATGAACGGTCTGTTTCCCCTCCACTATTAATAGATAAGTGCAATGAGTGGATTTCATTGTGGATACAGTAAGAAAACAAGTTATTTATGATTTCTGTTTTCATGATTTTAAAGCCACTGAGGACCTAAGCCTGGTATATGATGACAGCAATTCAGTTCATATGGTAGAAGTGTATCTTTGTATGCCAGAGTGTGTTTTTCATAGTACCATTGTGTTATACCTTACATTCTGGAGCAAATATTAAAACATATTTCAGCTTAAAAAAAAAAAAAAGGACTTTTGCCTGTGTGCTGATTTTGGGTGCAACTTGCTATTTTATTTGGCATTAGCAGCATGCAAAATCCACAAATTTGCATATGGAAAGATTTACCCAGAAATATTCTTCTTTTAAGATTTTGAGGGGGATAGAAAATGTTTGGCAAGTTACTTTGATTTAAAAGTTGTCATACTTCAGATATTTACATGTTAACTCAGTAAATCATAATGCTGAAGAACTCATCACAGATACATTCAGGTAGTATCTATACCTTTTAATGTCAGGGGCAGCATAAGGACTTAGACACAGGCACAGGTGAGTAAGAAAACTTACTACAAAAAAAAACCGGTACTAAACACCAGGAGAAACCAGGGGCCAGTAACAACAAACAATGCTGGAACAAGGACCTAAACTAAGGCAGGATTTAAATACAACATGAAGGGAAACCCATAACCAATAGAAAACAGGAGAACCAAACGAGATAACGGGGCAGGTGCAAACAATAATGAAATCAGGCCCTAGAAGGGCCAGGCCGTGACATTTAACATATAGAATATATGCATTTTCATGCACCACATAAACCATAACTCTGTGACCATTCATAGTTAAGATGTCATCGAGGTGACAATATAGTGTACTCTTAATCCAAGCAATCAAAAACTATTTAAATAGCTTTTTGACTCTTTCAGTAACATGCAGTAAGTACATGTGGTCCAATTGAGTTTAATAAACAAGCATACCAAAGTTAACTCCTTTTGTACAGTGTCCTTGAGATATCGAAAGGTGCTTTTAAATCCCAGGTATTATTATCATTGTGATTATTATTATTTACTCTTAAGTATTGTGTTAGAGATTACACTGCCTCGAGTGATTAGGAGGTTGACCACAGAAGGTCGTCCATTTTAGGTTTTTGTTTGCAATTGCTGGGATGGCAGCAGGACGGTAATTTGAGACCTTCCAAGTTTCACTTCATACAACAAGAATGCTAGAATGTTTGCTTCAAGGCTGTAGACACAAGACTTACACTACAGTTCAGGAGAAACAGTGAAAGTCAAAGGGTACTACAGCCTTCTCTGAGAGAGCAGCAAACTGGAAACTGGGGCTTGCCGCTGCCCGTAGCTACACAGCCACTTTTTGAGACATTTGTAGGATATGTCTACATGCCATAATCATGTGTTATGAGGATGACGCTTATGAGAAGAAGAAGCATTGTCTAACTTTAGCCTGTACAGCTGGTATGCAAAGCCAAACGATTTTCTTCCTGCTCTGGGTTTGGGGCCGTATTCTGATAGTGTGCAGCTTGCGGTTAAATGTAACAGTATTAAAGTTGTATATTCAAACATCCAACACCATATGAAAAGGTCATGTAAATGTAACTAGAGATTACTGAAGCGTAGCATAAGAGATGGAATGTTAGTCTCCTGTCATTCAAAATAGAACATTTAAACTAGTTAAACTACAAGGCGAATGTCATTCCCGAACCTGCATTCATTCACTAAAGCAGATCAACCACGTAGGAAGAAAACTAAAGGATGGACCAAGACATCGCCACTCTCCAAGCAGGAAATGTCCATTTGTACTTATTTTTGGAATTCTGTGAACCTTGCACACAATGGATCCTGGTACTTGGAGTAAGGCAGAGAGGCACTCTCCAGAGATGACATATATAAGTGCAGGCAGAGTTTTGAGGCAGAGTCAGACTGTTTTTGTCTCCTTATTGAGTCAACTCTGACATCGCTGACAAGACCGAGTCAACGGCGGAGAGGTCCTGTAATGGTGAGTGCAGGAGCTTGTGCTATGTCCTACCCCCGAACCCTCAGCATCAGGCCCGCAGATCGTTCTGTCCATCCATCTCTCATGTTTGTCCCCTACCACTTCTCTCCCTTTTCCATATGTCAAAATGTCTAAACAAAAACTGAACATTGAACCGGTGACCAGTAGCTGTCGGCCTTTTGTTTCCACGCTACCACCAGAGGAATCCCTCTAAGGAACCATAAGCAGAGGGAAGAGATCAGAGGTGGTGGCAGTGGCCGGGCCATAACAACCAGTCTGTATGAGAGGCCCCCCTAATAATCCCCCCCCCCCTTCTCCCCCAACCCATTATTCCGTGTCCTATTTTAGCTCTGACCGCCCAGGAGTCTGCCTGCGCCCGTCACAGTGAGAGAAGAAGAAGGAGAGAGGGGGGCAGCGGGGCTGGCAGGAGAGCGAGGGGAGGTGGTGAATGCTTTGGCCAGGGCCCCTCGCAGTGGGAGGCCGCCAAGATAATAATGGGAGGAAGCGAACGACAGCCGCGTATGTTGTGCGAAAAGGAATAATTGCTCCTCTTTCAAGCACGTTGGCCTAATTGGGCCTGGCTGTGGTGGGGTGGAACTTAAAGCTTCGCGGCGGAGAAAAAGAAGGAAACCGAAGAGAAAGAGAGAGAGAGAGTAAGACTCCAGCATACTTGTGTTAAAGTGTGTTGTCAGGATTTCTCCAAGCTTCTCTGCTTGGGCAGTTGCCCTGGGAGCAGTAGTCTTGGAGCAGCTCTTCAGCCAGGAGATATTTCTCTCGTGCGCGCACACACACACACAACTACACAATACACACACACAAACAGCTTGTTTGCCCATACACAGCAAAGAAAACCGACTTCCTATGCCTGCTCTCAGTGCTCTATATTATTAACTTTCAAGTTTTGACAACACCCCACATTTCTAGATCACAAAGTACTTTCGTCTCTGACACAGATAACAAGGCGCTAACACATAATAAGCTGTTGTACAAACAAAGCAACACATACATAACACGTTAAATGTGGGTTCTCTGTAAAGATGTGACTGTAACTATGTGTCTATATTCCTTTACTGCACTTGAATCAACCTTTAATCACATTTTGTCAAAAAAGACAATCACGTTTATATGCCTAGCTCCTCGAATAAAAACCTTCCATCTTCATTGCGAAAATCTGGTTATGGGATTGTTGGTGCTACCGTGCTATCGTAACATGTATCCATGTTAGAGGAATTCATTAGTATCGAAATGCAGACTTTTGAGAACATTGTAAAGCAAACACCTCAACAGGCAAATGCACTTAGAGACCCTGTGAAATAAAACAGTAGCGTGTAACCTAAGAATTGTCTTATTTGCCTCTGTAAAATATTTCAAAATGACTATCTAACCACAACTTTTTTTCCCCATTCCTTTTTTATAATTACTTGCCACTGTTTGTGTCTTTGCAGCAAAGCCAGCTCGAATGTAATTTATTTATAGAGCGCTCCTTACAAAACATGTCATACAGCTCTTCACAAAGAAAGCAACGGACAACATGAAAAAAGCCAGGAACAGCATCTGGTACAATTTAGTACACGAGTGGATGCATGGACGTGAGTCTCTGAGTGTGATGTCAGCGCTAATGTCACTCCATATAAAGTAGGCTACTTGCCTATATCTTCATTTTTCATATTTCCTGTCTGGTCTCTCAGACTTGTTGTTGCAGTGACCTGATGTGTCATGCAATTCAACTGTTTACACCAAATGTCAGGTATCTTTCTGGAAATACGGACGCGCCATCCGCAATCTTTGCTTCTGCATCAAGAGTCTGGGCGCATGAGGAGTCCTTAACCGCTGTCAGACATTGGCGGAAGTTGCGGGGAGGCAGAGGGGAGTTGGGGTGTTGCATGGCCTTTTTGCTCTAGTATCACAATCTAACCTAAAGGAAAGTGATGACCTGACTGTTTGTATAGTGTGCAGGGGGCTTTTGTGGCACTGTGTGTGTGTGTGTGTGTGTGTGTGTGTGTGTGTGTGTGTGTGTGTGTGTGTGCGTGCGTGCGCGTGCGTATATATATAGGTATGAGGTGGGCAAAGTGCCACCTACAAACACGCAGTGCTGTCACCGCCTCATTGCCACCTGCGAGGAACGCGTGTCTGCGTGTGCGCCTGCAAATGTGTAACGTCTGCATAGCTACTTATGCACAACGCG
>JAVQIZ010051161.1:0-33774 GCA_036023535.2 Galaxias brevipinnis
TGCTTGTTGCCCCTCCAGGGGCCAGGACAGGTGCCTCAAGCCTTGGTTTGGGAGAGGGGGAGTACCGTAGGGAGAGAGAGAGAGAGAGAGAGAGAGAGAGAGACAGAGAGAGAGAGAGACAGAGAGAGAGAGAGAGACAGAGAGAGAGAGACAGAGAGAGAGGGAGAGAGAGAGACAGAGAGAGAGAGAGAGAGGGAGAGAGAGAGACAGAGAGAGAGAGAGACAGAGAGAGAGGGAGGCACACAGCGAGCCGTCCCTTTCCAAACACTCGAGAACAGAAATTGGAGGGGGTAACCAAATCGACCGTCTGCACGGCACTCTTTAGCTCAATAAATCAGAGGAGGGAAGGGGGTGCTGAGGAGGGATCTACCCTCCCATCGCTGGAGGGAAAATGGATTTGGAGTGACAACTTAATTCTGGCCCCCCGCTGCTCCCGCGCCGCGTCTTTCTCTCCAGTGGCAAGGAGAGTGCGTCTCCTCCATTCACACGAGGGGCCAGGCGGGCGCTTTGCGGTGCCAGCCGAATTGCATTCCTCCTTATCTAAGCTGCTTCCCTCAGCACTGACTGATCGCAGAGCCAATGGCGGGTAGCGCATCCCCCGTCTTGGGGTTGTCATGGATACGCGGGCTTTGGTGGCACGCCAGGCCGTTCCGGGCGGTAAAGTGATTGGGACTCATTCTCTCTTCAGCTCCAGGGTCAGGTTCCGTCGGATGCTCCGGTTTTTCGGCGGTGCACGTGGGAGTCGTGGGGGCCGTGGTTCCGCCCGCCCACGCGCTCCGAGCACACTCACGCACACTTTGGGTTCTTTTTTGTCTCTCCGAGCCTGTTCTTTCTCACTGTGACACCAAAGCGTCGATGAGAAATCGTTAGCTCACAAGCACGACTCTCGCTTATTGTCCACCCTAATGGCATTCACAGTGGTCTAGCCGTGGAGGAATTCCTGCATTGCACATTAAAGATGATGCAGAACTGTATGGTCCAAGGAGGCAGACTATTTAGAACGTAAAAAATTTAAAAGCCATAGGTTATCCTTTTTGTTTTTTAGCTGCCTCGTTCTATCTCAGATTTACACCCTCAGAGCTAAGCAGCCACAATAGAAAGCTCATACAATTTAAATGTGATGCTGCCCCTTTGATGTGAGCCAGGCTTCTCGGCCCAGCTGCAGCAGGACTATGCCGATTTGGATCAACAGAGGTTGAGGCAAAAGGCTGTGTTCACTCATTCAAACAACACACACACACAATACATTTAGTCTGTTGTTCTCCTACAAATGCACGCATGCAAACTGCGGTAACATTTTCCCAACCATTGAGAGCAGAGTGAGACATGGAGTGAGCTGGCAGGAGGATGCAGGGAATCAACCCCCCCCCCCGGAGGGGACACAGCAGCCCTTTTTATACCAGTCTGTTCTCTTTTTTCAGCCCCCAAGCACTGACAAAACCTATTAGTCACAAACTGGTAGCCGTACGCTAAACACGGCAAAATACCAGAATAAACAACCTTGAAGGACTAAGAGTGAAAGAGAGAGAGAGCGATGTTTGTGTGCATGTGTGTGTGCTTCATGCATCTATCAAATACGTAATCACCAGGCATGCAAATATGTTGTTATTCTTTTTACTAGTTAATCACCATCTGTTTAGCCCACTGCCTGTCATTCCACGTGTTGCTGTTTGTTCTGCTCTCGTGCTTTACCTCAGCAGTTGTCCCCCGGAACATTCCTCAGCTCCATTTCCAATCACAACTCTAAAGTCAACACAACCGGCGCTCACATCTGACGCTTACACAACCGGTCTTTGTTTTTGTGTGGCGTTATGTGATCTTTGAAACCAAAACACAACGTAAGCAAACGTCTGCGCCCCCTCTCAGGCCACCTGCTACTCCCACTGTGCGTGCGCGTGTGTGTGTGTTTCCTTGACAGCGCTGAGTGACGGACGGAAACATTGTTCTGATGGGGCCACACTTACAGGGCAGCGGCTCTTCTCTGAGGTGGGGCCCCCTACGCGGTCGGAGGGGGAGCCCCTCAGCAGCACACACGCGCTCTGTGCTCCTTCACCCGACTGATTTGAGAGAATGGGATCGAGTGGCAAAAACAAGCCAGGTCACAGTCAAGGGCACCGGGGGCTGGGGGGGCACTCCGCTATGCCATGACACTTAACTTCCACAGCTGCGCTAGAAACCAAGAGGTGCTGTTGCTACAGAACATTTGTAATTAGTACTTAGCTTTAATTGTACCTTAACAGTGCATTCATTATATTATTACCTGACCTTAAAATCTATTATCCTCTATCTCCTTAGCGTGCCTGTATGGGTGGGCGTGTGTGTGTGTGTGTGTGTGCGAGAGAGAGAGAGATTGAGGGACAAAGTGTGTGTGTGTGCGTGCACGAGTGTGTGTAGGTGTATAGTGCACCAAGACGCGACAACGAGAGGAGGTCGGGGACAGTCTGGCTACGGGCGACAGAGCATGAGGATGACAGCTACACCACACTCTCATTACCCTGTGTATTTTTAGCTTCTCCCCCTGTGTGTGTGTGTGTGTGTGTCGCGGCCCTGCGCCATGCTCTGCTGTCAGTGTGGGAGCTCCGGCTTTATCCCCTAACCCATGGAATACTGACACAGACCTGCCGCAATCTGTTGCCTTTCAGCAGGGAGCTTTCGCCTCCATCCTCCATGCTAAGTCTATTGTGATCACATGCTCTTCTTGCACACGGTTGTCTCACAGAAGGTGAATCATGCAAGTGACCACTGGACTGAGGACTGGTGTAAGCAGGTGTGGCAGAGAGACGCTCCACCGGCCCTGTCAGATCTCAGGAACGATGGCTTCTGTCTGCTTCAGACGGAGAGGCAAACAATTCAGCGCCATGGTGAGTCATTGTTCATGATGCATAGCCTCCGCGGAGGAACGGGCTGACACCTAACACCCTCAGGAGGGGAGAGATATCTTGAATGATTTTATGCAAATGCAGCCACTGTTACACAGCGATTCCGTAAGGCCTGGCCAACAGAGAATTGCAATTACCGTTCCACTGTGCTAATGTTTGATAACCTTCTCTGCCATAATAGGAGGAGAGAGAATCCCCCTCCATGGCTCTCCACGTGAAATCAGGGGAGAGGACAATTTGGCAGGGCAACCCCTAATGTTTGGTTTTGTAAACAGCTTTTGAAAATACGTGAAAGCTATTCAAGAAAGCCCCTTTTCGAGTCGAGACGATTACACGGTCGGACCAATCAGCTCACAGTGGGGTACATTAGTTGATGAAAACATACCGTCGATATTGGATACAAACACAATGCCTGATCTAATCCCACGCAGGAAACGGGGTGCCCATTAAGAAGTTACCTTAACCTGTCCAGCCAAGGCATGGCTAGACATTGAGGACCGAACTAAATAATCATCGGTCCATGTATCCGGCTCGAAACGTTCAGCTCACTAGAAACTCTTGCTAACTTATGATATGATAATATTATGGCTTCCATGTGAATGAGTCCAGCAGAGAAGACAGGTGGTGTGAACCAGGCTCCTTTCGGTTGCGTGTCAATCTGTGTGCAAACCTTGGCGCCATAATAAAAAGGTGCAGCTAGCTAGGAACCCATTCCTCTGGAAGGTGCCGCTCTTCAAACAGATGGACAGCCGGTGGGAGGGAGATGACACCTCAGAGGGGGAACGTTATCCATTTCCAATTAGACCCTCGGTTGTTTTGAACAAAGACACACGGGCGCTGGTGATGCCATTTGGGAGCCACGCTGTCTTTCCATCTGAAAAGCGCCGACGAGCAGCAGTTAAGCAGAAACTAGAGATAAGGCCCCGGCAGCAGGAAACACCGCTTTGAACCGGTCCGCACGCATCCTATCCCACAATGCACCGCCCCTCCCATTGTAGCTGCCATGAGGGCAGAGCGCAGTGGATGCTACCGAAACCTTCGCCAATTGAATAGCAGCAGAGACCGGTTGCCTAGCAACCTGAGCAATGGCGATGGCTTGATAACAGCAAAGCGCTTTGGAAATTATCTCACCTTCCAACTTCCTCCCCGGAATGATAATCAGGGTTTGGGTGACGATGGCACTTTTCACTCTTTGAATGATTCTCTATGGCTGGAGCTTAGAGTTTAGGATTAAGATCACAGCAAACATTCTGCAAGGCAAATGCAAGCTATCACTGCCCATCCTAAGCGTGCAAAATGCCATTTTTAGGAGAAGTAAAGTTATTTCTACTGA
Source organism: Galaxias brevipinnis (assembly GCA_036023535.2). Lineage (NCBI taxonomy): Eukaryota > Metazoa > Chordata > Actinopteri > Galaxiiformes > Galaxiidae > Galaxias > Galaxias brevipinnis. Next base: position 4,213 of record JAVQIZ010051161.1, read on the forward strand.
ACTATTTCCATGGCCCGGCTACACTCCTACTAGAAGTGACTATATCCACACCCCTGCCATCTGTCATAGTGCCTTGTGTTTTCAAAGGATTGGTTGTTTTGCCTCTCAATGTACTGTGAGCAAATCAGTCGAACTCCTCCAAATAAGTTGTAACTTTATTCGGCACTATAGTCTTTACACACACACACGTACACACGTACACACACACACACCTTCTTTTCCCAGTCCCCTATAGTGGCCCCCGTGTGCCTGCCATCCAGTCCTGAGGGCAGACAGAGCGCACATGCACACACAGCACACATATATCACAGCAACAATATCAACCCCCACAATCCATACTTGTACAACACACTGGAAAGAGACCAGAACACTCTGTGAATTTTAACCTATCATTGCAGTAAAGGTAATTGCTTTCCTATCAGAGATAAAAGGATGTTAATGGCTTAGCCAATAGAGCGTTATATCTTTATTGGCCCCTTATATGCAGTCCTACTGTGTGAAAGATAACGTCCGTCTGCCCCTGCTGTTGTGAAGAGGATAACCTTGCTTTCAGCCAAATAAAAGGTTAAAGCTTGACCACAAATTATATATCACATTACGCTATCATAGGCAAACACACACACACACATAAAGATACACCGTAATCTTTAATTAAGGAAATGCATGCTACCTATTTGAAAATGCTGTTTGATATCTTTTGTGGGCACCAGTGCCATTTAGACAAAAGGTGTGTCTATTTGATATGCAGGGTGTTTGAAATGAGCATCTGTTATACGGGGGATGAGTATAAAGCCGCAACAAGAATCTTCAAAGATTGCTGTCGAAAATGTGCACAGTCCTAATTGCACTCTAATGCTCGGAAAAAGGCCATGTGTTCAAAGGGTGTAGTCTTGAAATTAAGTCATCATTTTCCCATAGCTGATTAATGACCTGACTTCAAAAGTCAATCGAAACAAGAAACTAGATGCTGTAAATCTATGAGGAGGAAAGGTGAAAGGAAGGGTGAATCTGGAGGGAAAAGGGCCCCTTACATGAACTCTGTAAGTCATATGTTATGTAGGCATCATAGACATACATACTCCTTGCTTGTCCTTACTGACCACAGGGTTATTGTGTCTCTTTGCTGTCCTCTGGGTGCCATCCCTGTCCTATTGCCACCCCTGTCTCTTCAGCCTCAGTGCCCACTGTAGTCTGAAACCCAACACCCAAACCACTAACACACATAGGGGCATTGACTAAATCCATTGAGAACTAGCAGAGTAGCTCCTAATGGCTGTGCTTTCTTCAAATGATGCTGGGAGAACAAAACAGTTCAATCTTGACAACCATGGTTGTAAAAAAAACGCTTCTGCAAGTTTTCCATTTCTAAATAACACTCTTGATCCCCAAGATACCTGCAGATTTAGACTTGGTAGACTGTGTATGGAATAGGGTAAGGTCTCCTCGAACTCCAGGATCCTTCTCTCAGCTGTGTTTCTCTCTTGCACACGCACACACACACAAACACACACACACCACACTCACCAGACAGATGGTTCAGACACCTAAAGGTTAGTGCTGACGGCCCGTGATTAAATACAAGCAATTACATCCTCGGCGAGGCCGTCTTGCCGTAAGTCAAATGGCTAGCTCTTTATGTCATGTCACCGCTGGCGATCTCGCGCAGTCGCTCTGTCACCGCCTTGAGAGAATTGGCTAATTCATCCTGACCACGGCTGTGCCAAACGACCTAACGATATCGTCATTGTTGTGAGATGGCTGTTGGCTAACCTGTGTGGAACACCAGGAGGACCTTCTTCTTGGCATCTCATCATAGCTGGTGGTGTGAGGGCCTGTGACCTGTGCCACTGTGCAGGTGGACAGACCTGGTAGACGTGCTGTAGCTACCGCATGCACAGCACGTTCAATGGAGGCTTCACACCCCCCACCGCGGTCAGTTCATTTACCGCTCACAAACGCAGACACTTCTTTTCCCCCGACTAGCCTCACCTCTTTCACCAGCCCCGACGGCGGGATAAATAACGGCCTTGGATTAATCGAAAAGAGACGGTTTATTGGAAACTCTCTTTAATGGAATCCGCCGCGAGGCCTCACCCCTCATAACTCTTTCATCTAGTGGCCTAGCTTGTTACTTTATGCAAGTGTTTTTTTTTTCATGTCTGAACTATGGGGTGTGATTCTGGGGGGTTGGGGGGGTTGAACATTTCTTTCAGTGAGGCGAGCGGTGGAGGCCATGGCTGCTCTGAGGCAGGTGGGGAGGATCATGCGCTGGCTGTCAGCCGTCACACAGCTTGAGTCCCACACGGAGACAGTAGCCATGTGGATGTAAACGTCGACACGGTCTGACTTCATAGCTCACTCACTCCCGACTCACTGGAGGAACCAAACAGTGTTGCACACCCTAAATATATGTATCGCTCGGCCGTGCAAACCGAAAAGATATCTGGAATACTTCAACCGCCTTTTAGAGGTAATGTACTTCCAGTAATGACTTCTTGGCTTGAGGACAACACCACACAAGGCCTGTGATAGCAGGCCTTCTTAATGGTAAACGGCTGGAGTGTTTGATGAACGTACCTCTACAATAGTGGTCTTGGCTGCCTTGCACATGGGTTGGTTGAAGTTCCTGGCTGTCTTCCTGGGAGAATAAGGACAGATGACATTCAACCACCAGTAGAAAGAAAGAAGGCTTAAAGAGACTAGACAAAAGCACTTGGCAGCAGTAAGGCAACATTGATTAAGCAGAAATAGAAGTCCTTGTTTAAATACTGCAAAGACATTCTGGGTTGTGGCAGTTGAGTGTTGGCGTTTACTAGAAGGGAAATACTGCACTCTTGTGGGGAAAAGTAAATACAGTAAATATGTTTTAAATGTACAGAAGGCAAGTCTAAAGAACTGGGCAAAGAATTTGAACAACACAACAACCCAAAAAGCCAACCTAACAAGTCTCTGACCCCTCCTGTCCCTCTCATAAGCCCCTCCCTTCAAATTATGCTTACACATGCCTGCGCGCTAACTTGAGTGAGCAAGACAGGTGGTTCGCTAGGTGAAAATGCTCTGATACAGCCGTGCTTTTAACCAGGAGTGTGCAGGTGAGGTTTTTGACAGGCAGAAAGCCATGTCTCCTTGCAACAACGGTCCTGATTGGTTAGTGATTGCCGGGCTTCCACAGATTTTTCAAAGGGCTAAATACAGGGCCCAGGGTACTCATAAAGAGCACATTTTCTCTCAGAACATTTGATTTATTGTTATCTGCCAGGGTCCGCGTCATAAACTTAAGAATCTTTAAAAATATATGTTTTGCTCAATTATTTAACGTACAGACAGAACCTTTAAGTTTACTACACACAGAGCCAAACCATATTTGCAAGTAGAACTTTACATAAAAGAATCCTTCCTAGCTTCTCCTGCAGGAGTGGTATTTATTTTTGACCCAGCCAATCTAACATAAAACAAATAAAAATATCACACTGCTCAAGGTGAGGGTGTTGTCTATGACCCCTATGGTAAGCTCAAGGCAAAACATTTAACCTGAAATAAGGCTGTGCTAAGATAAGAGATTAGCCTCAAAATCCATCTGCTCTAAAGTGTTGATATGGCTGTGTGAGGCAGCGTAAGAGCTGCTTATTATAAAAACATCACAAGGCGATTAGGAGCAGTTCAACGTGCCCAAGGGTAGCAGTGGCTGGACCACTGGAATGGCCAATATTGACAGTAGCAAAAACAGTGATATGCCTTTATGTTGTCATTTCAATAGCAGGCTAGTTCATATACCTCTAGTGTGTACACTGTACACAACCAGGCGCAAACCCAACTAGAACACCGCTCTCCCCAGGAGTTGCTCAACTCTTGGCCCGCCAGACTGATCATGTCCCTGGGGAACAAGGTCCCGAATGTACCTAAAGACGATATTCCCGGCCTTGTCGGCTTTCCAGGCTTTGATCAGAGCAAAGTCTCCAGTGATGGCCTGCTCCATGATGTAGCTCCTGCCGTTGAATTCCCGTACCTATAACATCACAGACAGGAGAAATGCAAAGATTATGGAACTAGTTTAATGAAAGTGTCTAGGTGTGGGTGTGCGGATGGTGCGTCCAATTCTGACCTCTCTCTGCTCGCTGGCTATGGCGATGGTGCCGTCTTTGTTGTATTTTATAGGAGAGCCCCCCTGCTGGATGAGTGTGCCGTAGCCAGTAGCTGTGAAGAAGGCTGGGACTCCGGCACCGCCCGCCCTGATCCTCTCCGCCAGGGTTCCCTGAGGAGTCCAACACATGGTAAGACAGAAGACAATGCGTTGCTGATATCCTCAACATCCAGATGATCTACTGATGGGATCTATTCGAGGTGATCCAGCACGCCATGTAACTTCTTAAGGTCCATGTTAAAGGAAAACGGGGAGTCTGTTGGTGGGTGTGGCGTGCATGCGGACCCTAGTCCCACCTGCGGCGTTAGCTCCACCTCCAGCTCCCCAGACAGGTACTGTCTCTCAAACTCCACGTTCTCTCCTACATAGGACGAGATCATCCTTTTGATCTGCTTGGTCTTAAGGAGGAGGCCCAGGCCAAAGTTATCCACCCTGCAGAAAGAAAAAACGCACACACACACACACACGCGCGCGCACACACACACACGCACGCACCCACGCACACGCACACACCCACAGAGTTCAGTTTGTTCCTGCAGTGAACAGCAACAATCAGGATAATGGTCACGAAGTTATTGCGCAGGAATTTAAAACTTTAACATTGTAATCCCGTTCTAGCCATGCAGTTCCTGTCTCTCCCCATCTTTTCCCTTCCCTACGGCTATATCTGACACAGCTGCTCACATTCCCCCTTAAAGCTACCAAGGGTAAGGGAAAGTCAACAGAGAGGAAAGTACTCCCTACAGCCAGCCAAATTCCAAGACAGCTGGAGAGTGAGAGAGAGAGTGCAGAGCCATGAGAGGCAGACATTGTATAAATCACAGGCCTGCTGTACTCGCAAGAAGTTCAACAACCAAATTCAGCATTGGCGCAGCAAAGGCAGACGGACACGAACCGTTTGATTTCGTCATTCCAAAAGTCATCAAAGTTATTGTATCACCAGAGCATTGCGCCCATAGAGGAGTCACAATACAAAACCAACTGTCTTTATGGCTTCTGAATGTCAGTTATTAACTAATGGAAAAAGACTTGAGAGGGTAAAACAACACTGTCTTTAACTGCACCGCCGTTTAAAGAGTCACAGATTTGCAAAGAGGTAGAAAAGTGTTCAGTAAATGGCTGGAGTATCCCACTAAAAGTAAGTCCGCTAACAGTCTGCATGATAAGACAGATTAATAAACCATACATTCTTGTTTTCACATCAATTTCAATGTTGCCTAATTCCCCCCCTTAAAAAAGGCATTTGTAGGACACAAGTCTGCCTAGTGACCATAAAGTTAAAACCCTGGTGGGTACAACACAGCCCATCAGAAAGCAGCTCTGCCACAACAGACAAGGACAGAACGAAACCCTTGCCGGGGTTAGGCTATCCAAAACCATGGCTCAAGTATTAATCGCCATCAGCTTTTTACCAATAATCAACTTTGGCTTGGTACATGCTGAATGAACAGCGCACCACCAGAGGGATTAACATTGAGAAGAAGAAATGTTGTCAGTCAGTGTCCTCCAAAGAACCCCTGCCAGGCAGCTGACCACAATCTAGGTCAGGTGTGCTGTGAATACTAGGAACAGTCAGATGGGGAAAAGTTGGTCGCCAGCATATCAATCCTTGCTGGTCAACCCATGCAACTGCAGAGGGCTTATGTAAACCCTACCTCATGACTGTGCATATAAAACAGGGTCATGCAGGTTTAAGTTCAAGTAGATTTTTTTGATCTGTCACTATACAAGTACAATGACAATGAGATGTTTTCCTTCCAACTCCACAATTGTGCAAACAATACTAAGAATAGTAAAGAACAGTTGTTGTGGCCAAATTTGGACATCCTAGCGGCTGTTCCAGCCTGGGATGTGGTTCAGGTGGGAAGGCAGGGTCAGAGTGAATGCCAGGTCACCAAAGACACAGTATGTGCTTTTTGGGGACACGGAGGGCTAGAAGTTTGTGTCTTTGTCATAACAAAGTTATGTCTAAGTTTCCTGTGTACGTGTCCTACCTTTGCTGATTATGAACATGTGGTCCACCTTGTCCAATGGAATGGTTGTTTATCTTAGACATATACTCGTTAGAACCTTGTCAACTAATCAGAACTTGCTATATCGTTAGAGAAATTACTATAGTGAGTTTACTCTAAGTACAGACTCTGACTCAGACTCTGTAGTCATCAATAAAATTGTACTTGATCTTTTCATGGTTTCTACCTCTCATTAATTGGTTATTTTCTGTCATAGATTGAAATGATCCATTACACAGTAAAATATAAAGTGCATTAGCGGTAAGTAATGATGAGAGTAAAAGAGTAAAATCAGTGGACCTGGAAATTGTGCAAATTCACAAATAGTGCAAAATGCAATTAAAACTATCAGATTCGGTTGAAGGGTATTTTTCATAGTTCTTCATGTGTGTATGTGTGGGGTCGGGGGCAGGCGGTATTCTCATTGAGGGTTGTTCTTTGGGAGATTGACAGTATATAACCTTTCCCAAGAGTACTTGCTGCTTTCTAGGTTTAAATACAAAATCTGCAAGTTTCCCAAAATAATAATAAATAAAATAGGCTAATTCCAAAATGTATAAAGTAACCATATAAGAAAGTCATTATTAGTCATTCTGTTTTTTTCCGTCATGGATAACCGCTATATATAGTTGCATATAAAGAGCAATGTGAGAATCAGTAGAGACACTGTCCATTGTGAGAGCTCAGTTAGTCACCCAACCTCCTGCACCAAGGTCCAAGATCATATTTCACTAACAAGGCCCTACTGATGAGAGAGGAAGAAAAAGAACAAAAAAAACAGAGAGAAAAATGGAAAACAAGGGTAAGGAGATTGAAAGAGAGTTAATGAAATGAACAGACAGGAAGAACTATAGAAATAGAAAAAAACAGCAAAAGAAAAGGAAGGAGAAAATAAAAAAGGGAAACCAAAGACGTTGTACTTCATTAGGGATCAAACCCGTTCTTCAGGTTCCCTTGCTGGCCATTGACCCATATTGAGAGGCACTCTTGAAGAGCAGGAGAGTTTGAAACAGTGCTCTACACTCTAAAATGAAATACTGTGTAACCACAATAAGCAGCAAACTCTCTCTTCATAAGATAGGCCCTGGACAAGAAAATATATTTGACCTTAAACTTACTATCGCCTTGATTTAAATCCATAGATTCGTCAGTAACAACGTGGCATTTTAGAAAAATAAATTCAATCCCCTGTAAGATTTAGTATTGTTTCATATGCTCTGTTTCTGTGACACGTGCATTACATAAGCATGTAGGTGCATTGGTAGGACCCTCAGTCGAAAGTCAATCCTGTTCCTCCATGGCAACTCAATGGGTGAAATTCCTTCAGCAGCAGACTAGTCACCCTGGCAATGTACCAACTAACAGACCAAACACTATTAATAACCCATAGCTTCATGTTTCATTTTCTCCTCCAGTAAACCTCTCATAAAACACTCACATACAAGAGGGGCAAATTATTGATTTTAAGTATACATATTCCATTGTAAACTTCATGGATGAAATACAAAAAAACGTATCTAGTTCATACTTTTTCATTCAGCGTTGGCTAAAATACAATGCCTGCACAAGAAATAACTACAATGTGATGGATGCTTTAGGCTTGAATACAGGCAGACACAAATACACACTTACCCAGCATTATTGCTGACTGCTGTGAGGCCCTTCACTCCAGACTTGAGTAAACTGTTAATCAGATTTTCTGGTATGCCACACAGTCCAAACCCTGCAGAGGGACAGCGGAAAAAAAAATTAAACCAAAGAGAGCAACCAATGTCAGAACCAGTTACTGAATATCTATACACTGAATAAAAAAAGGTTAGTGCATGTTTATGACTTGCTGTGATAAGGCTCTGTAAATAAATAAATCAAATAAGCTGAAACCAATGGGCTTTTTCATTTATTCTGCATGGACTATATTTACAGAAAATGAGAGAACCACACTTTGGCCTGTCACTTCTCATCCTAGTAGCTATAAATATGAGCTCTGGAATCTGTAACCCGTGAGTGTGTGAGGTATGACACACAATGAATACGTGTGTGTGTGTGTCCCCACCCCAAACCCCAATCCTGTAACATGCAACAATAGCTCATACCAGTTTAGCTGGTGTACCCTAACTGAGTAGTATACTTCTGTAAGTGAAGTATGTAGCAACAGCAGCTAACCAACTAACAGTCACCTAGAAATTTTACTTGCTTACCCAAACATTTTCCTGACCCAAACAATTTCCCCAAACAATAAATAATTATCCTACCTATAAACCCCCATGTAATCCATTGCTGGGGCTAACAGCAAACACTCGTTAAATTATACATGTTTTATATATATATATATATATATATATATATATATATAAACAGAATGTTGCAAAACTAGATTACACATAAAATAATAACTTACAGTATTGACATGTGTAGGTAAATTATCGTGTGTACATTTCTTGTTTATAAACAATTTCCCTATGCAGCTCAATATAACAGCTAGCTTATGTTATTGATGAAGTGATATATATATATAAAGTTGAACATACCTCCAACAAGTATCGTGGCTCCGTCAGGAATGTCTTTCACTGCATCTGAAGGATCTGTGAAGAACTGAGAATTCTTCTGGCTGGAGGTGGAGAAGTAGCAGCCACATGTCTGTGGAGGAAAAATCAGGAATATAAAGGCTATCTTGGTTTCTTACAGTCTAAACCCTAGGAGGAATCTGTGATACACAGGGGCCAAAGCGGTGGTGAGAAGGGTAAAGGTAAATGGTAGGCCTGTGACTGGGCTAATCCCCCTACAAACGCAGTGGCAAGTAAGTTGCAACCCGATGTTATCAGAGTCAACCACTACTGTGCAATGTTGGTGAATCATTAATTATCCATTCGATGAAAGGCAATTACAAAGTAATAAGCTTATATTTAAATGGTCTTTGTTACTTACAATAACAGCATTATAGACAAAAATAATTCTTTCGTTCACTACTTTTTGAGTGTTCTTACAGTCTAACTTTCCACTAAAACTATTATACAGACAAGCTGCAACTGGTGGGATCCTGGGCTAAATGTGAGGAAGCAGATTCAACTAGGTCAGCAAGAGAGCAGGAGGAGGCAGTTTAACCTCAACAAGGCTTCCATTTGCAGCCATTATCCCACCACTAGCTTATCCCATACCACTGCTGTAACTATTTACGTATATTCACCAGACTACTGGCTAGGTTGGAGGAGTATTATGTCATCAGAAGGTTCAGGTCGTGCTTGGTTGTAATTAAAAAAATGTAGGGCATAGGTAGAGCTATAACCTCTTAATATGTTTAGAAACCGCAATTTTCAACATAATGCATGTTACCATCACAGAAACAGAGTAGTCTACTTCTAAAGCTAGTCAAGTAAGCTCCCAGAGTAACGTGATTGTATGACTGAATTGAGAAACGTAATGAATGCAGTCTCTCTCTCTCTCTCACACACACACACACACACACACACACACACACACACACACACACATCTTTATGTGAACAACTATGTAAATCATAGTATTTGCAAGGTCAAATATGCATTGACAGTACCCACAGCTACAATTGAATTAGACGTGATAAGTAGTCAGATAAACAAATTATTTATCATGGAAATATAGAATTTTTTAACCAGTAAACGTATTGATAAACAACAAAGATGGGAGAGGTGACGTTAGGTTATCACCACAACACAAACATCAGCACATGCTTTCAGCATTAGCGTTAGCATTAACCATCCCCTGAAAACTCAAAATATATCTTCAAATCATTACAATTCGAGACTAACCTTGGTCAAATTTGATCTGCAGGTGCCAGATATATTTTTTAAATACAAATTCTCCGCTCTTGACAATAGTTTAAGGGCCGCCATTTTTTTGAGCACCACCCGTCCTTTTTAACGTAGAGATGATGAAGCCACCGCGGCTAGAATGATCAACTAACGTCACCAATGGTTGAGTCTCTCAGTCCCAGCAACTGACAGCATTAGCACAGGGAGGGGGAGGTCGTAGCAATAACTGGGCAGGGCCACAGAGGGAAAGGCAGAGGCTCGGCAAACTAATTAGAATGTAACTATTTCTTAACCATTTATTTAACTTACAATTGCCCATGATATGAATTTGAGAAAATACTCAAGTAGAGATGTCATCATGACGGTTAACTAAATGAATGATCTTCTTTTAGGTTTGTAACTTTATTATAGTTTATCTATAGTTGTGTCTAGTCTAGAACAATGCCAGTCTGCGCCCACCTGTTAGTTTGTTGTTATCGCGCTATGATCACTACATAACATCAGTTATAATGATAACATCAGTAATTGAACAATTGACATGACGTTCTTTACTTTGCAAAAACAACTTAGATTTTGGGCTGTCTTTGAGTGAATGTAGCCTATATTGAAATGAGTTTGTAAATTAGTAGTAGAATGCAAAACATAAACTAATATAACGTGCAGTGAAATCCTACACAGTCATGTACAAACAATTAACACAGAAAAATGCAAGGCAAAACAAAACATTCTGCACGTGAATAATCCTTAGTCACGTGATACATGTTAGTCATGGCCGACGATTGCAGACGACAGGGGTTCGAGCTGGAGAGAAGGATATTTGAGTTGGACAATAAGTGTGCCAGCCTCAGAACTGAAAAACAAGGTACAAGCTAGTTTTGAGAATTATAAATCTGAATTTTCAAACCAAAGACGAGTTTGAATATCGTGTCGATTGTATGGATGACATCTATGTGCAGCTTGCAGCTAACGTTAGCCTGTAGCATGGTTTGCTAGCTAACGTTAGCTTTGTCATAACAACTGTCAGTGTCACGGTCAGCTCGCGGTGTGATGTGACAACGTTACATAGTTTGAACGTTCCAATAACTACTTGTCATATTTAGAATAGCATAGCGCACCTAGCTAACGTTGGTTGTTTAGTAAAAAACAACAGCATGAGTTGCATGTGCTAAGTTGCATTGCTAAGCTAACGACAACTACACTATGTCGTTAACGTTACCCACTCAAGTTAATATTTTGCGGAATATAGGCTTTAGTCAGGTAAATAGCCCGCCCGGCTTGCTAACGTTAATGAATGGCACTGACTCTCTTGTCCGTTTGCTTTTCCCTAGATGATGACTATCTGCAGAATGCATCTGCCATTCTAGACAAGTTGAAAAGCTTTTACAGACAAGGAGGAGAAAGTAGCAGTCTCCCTAAATTGCTACAGGATTACACACAGGTATTTCAGTGTGTTTGTATGATGTTAGTGAATCGTTACGATGTTTGATTTGTCGGACAATTCATTTAGGAGTATGACATGTTACTACCAATTGTCTGATGCCAGCTGTATGTGTGTTCAGGTAGTCTTGGACATAACATTTTTTGAGGAGAATAAGCTTGTGGACCAGGAGTTCCCAGAGGACTGTTCTCCCTTCAAAATTCAGCAGCTGCTGCAGGACCTCACTGAACCAGAGGTGCTGGCAGGAAGACTGGCACCCGCCCAAGAGGTGGGTTTCTTTCTCACTTTATTTTTTGTACTTTACTTGTTTGTATGCATTGCATTTGAAAATACATGATTGTGCGCAAGTCTAGTTGTCTTACATGTCATCAACATATCGTTGCTCATTGCACGAACACACACACACACACAATACAGTACAACAGAGTACTTGTAGACAGCTGTCCTTGTCTCTCCATCCACAACAGGTGCAGTCAGTCCTTGGCCTGGAGCTGTTGGAGTGCCTCTACTGGAGACGTGGAGCTCTGCTATACATGTACTGCCACACCCTCCACCAACGCAAGCAGTGGATTAAAAAGAACAAAGCCACATTCCTTAAGGTTAGTACTTACTGTGTCTACTTTTATGGCCAACACACCAGTAGACCCTATTTCCAGTAAGAGTCCATATGAACACTTACAACTCTCATTTGGTTCAACATGAATGCGTAGCTGTCTGTGTGTGTTTCAGTGTATTCAGGAGGGGGTGCGTTACCTAATGAGGATGCTGCAGGTGAGGAACTCTGTGAAGCTGAATGACGGAGTTGTGTTCCATGACTCTGCCACCGCCAACTTTTTGTCTGAAGGTAAATACGTCTCCTTACTAAAGATGGGATGAATTGTTCAAATTGTACTTATTTTTTCTTAACTGTTTTGAGGCTGCATTTATTACATTTGTTTCCACACTTAACTAAATCATGGATGCATTTTAGAATGTTTTCTAGGGCACTTCTCTCATTAATAATGCAAGGCATGATTATCTACTCTGTTTTAAATACATACTCTCCCTAGAAACTATAATCTATACATAGCCAAGCATTTGAAGAACACATACAAATGTTTGTGGTTTTAGTTTACTACAACTCTAATGTTAGTTACTTTGGATTAATAGGTATGGTGTGAGATGGGAGAAATGTGCACCAAATGTGCACCATGGAATGTCTCATGATTTATTCATTTATGATTTATGGCAGCACGGTGGTTAGCACTGTTGCCTCACAGCAAGAAGGTCCTGGGTTCAAACCCCACCTGACCCGCTCTGTGTGGAGTTTTCCCCGTGTTTGTTTCCTCCGGGTACTCCGTCTCCTCCCACCATCAAAAAATATGCTGCATCCTCTGTGTGTCCTATGTTTGTGGGCGAGTCTGTCACAATATGTTGGGTGAGCAAGTCTGGTGCAAATTGGCTGCCTTGGTATCACTCAGACTGAGTGTTGTGTTAGATAGCTGTCGGTCCATTTGTTGTTTGTTCTGTCTAATTAATTGGCAACCAATTTGTGTAAAGCGCTTTGAGTCTCGAGAAAAACACTAAAAACGAAATAAAATGTATCATTATGATGATTTACTGTATTTACCATGCATATTTGGATGTTCATTTTTAAGGGTAATTTTGGAAACCCATGACTTTTTGGGGGGGTTATATGAACTGTAGCCCTAGACTCATGATTAAAACTTAGCTTATTTACTGTAAATGTAGCACAACAATGATGTACACGCTCCGAAAAAGTAAACTTACCCACAGGTTAAAATACCTGGGTTAAAGTAGAAATATTTAAATGATTTGCATTTGTTCTGATCATTACTCTTGTTAAATTTGAGTCGTAGATTTGTAGATGAGGTGCAATTGATTTAGTCATTCAAAATGTTTAATAATAAGCTTTGCCTACAAAATTGACACTGAAATTCTGCTATTTTTAGGCATCTTCTCAGATACCCACCTGTTGACGATGATGTACATCGGAGAGATGTGTTTCTGGGCAGTAAAGTATGAGGACTGCAGCGTAGATGCCATGGATCGCAAAGAGGATCGCCTCCAGTTTAGGGACATTGGAACACAGATCCTCCACAAATACGTTCTTGCCTGTGAGGGCCCCTTGCAAGGTCAGGGCTGGAACACAGAGAATGCCAAGGAGATCCTTAGTATCTTACAGTGAACTGAGCAGCTCCATGTAAAAGTTTCCCCTAGGTACAGATCTAAGATAGATGAGAACAGTGTCCAATCCCAAATCAAACTATGACTGTTGGTAAAGGGTATTGGAGACTGTCCTTGGATCAGTCTCTATGGGTAACCTCACCCTTTGCTTAACAGCTCCAGCCATGGGAGGGGGGTGGGGTGTAAAGGTACCATGTGTGGTTTAAAAGCCAGGGGTTGGGGAGGGAAGTTAATTATTTTGTTTGTTTGTTTTTCTTTTGTTGTTTTCCCTATCCTCCTGAAAAGCACTTACCTTCCAGTTTTCAGACTGTTGGTTCAGGCATGTTTTGCTCTGAGAATGTGGTAGAATATCATTAATGATATTATTATTATTATTATTATTATTATAATTATTAATAATTATTATTGTTATTATTATTAAGATAAAACATTGTAAAGAAAGAAATGTTTAAAATATTGATGATAAACCAGCTGAAAATAAGACATCACAAAGCACCCATTTTTATTTATTCTTGTTTTATGTTTTTTAGTTTTTTTTTATGAATTGCATTTATATATTATTATAAATGATTGGGAAAGGAATACAGTGTTGATTGAAACAGAAGTATTCATTACCATTTTCAAGTATGTACAGTTTTGTTCAAAATATCAGCTTTGTATAATGCCACCATTTTTTTCCTGCCTTTGAAATTTGAATTTTCAGCCACACTTTGACAAGAAGTAATGTCCCAGAAATGGGAACTTTGATATTTTGATAGTATGCGTACAAATGGAGAATCTCTGTGTTGGTGTTCTTTTGAGAAAAAAAAAAAGTCATTTTTGTTTTTTATGTCCTCATAAAATAAATATGTTGGTTTAAGAAAAAAATCCACTGAAACAAGTGTTCTTGCATTTACATCTTGATACAACATAAGCATATCAGGTGCTTCATTCAGAACTACAATAACCACAATGCACTGCTTATCCCAATATCAAGGAAGTTAGCTAAATGCTGTACAACCAAATCGTGTCAATGTACACAGCAAGGCATTACGTATCAGCCCTGGCTAGTCAAATTACAATAATTTGTGTTTGGTCAACATTGATGTAGCTCAGTCCAACACTCTTATTGAGCTAGTTATTAACAATGTCTGGGACGTTTTCGCAAGGGGCATCTGTTGTCATAAGTAGTTTAAGACATTTTAGAGAAAAATACTTAAATCATGGAAGTACTACGAGTAACGCCGATCTGCCAGAGACAGAAACAGCGGATACTGACCAAAACTGGAGCTTCCTGGACAGTTTACTGGTGAGACTTTATTTTATTAATATTTATTACATAAACCTGCATACTTGATAGACATTATTTAGCTTTACTTCTTATTCAGCACCCAGTTACTTTTTCGCACTTTTTCAACCGATGTTGCTTACGTGGGTGATAGTATCCCTGACCGACAGTCCTCTACCTACTCTTGATATTCCCCTTCCTGCTCCTAGGTAGATCTTCAGTTCCAGATCATGACCCTCCTCTCTCCAGCAGACCTCTGTAGCCTCGGGGCCACCAGCCGCTACTGGAGGGCTGTGGTTAGAGACCCCTTACTATGGAGATACTTCCTGCTCAGAGACATGCCTTTCTGGCCGTCTATAGATCATAATTCTATGCCACACGTAGAGGCCCTAAGTGTTCCACTGTGTGAAGGAAATTTGATCCTGGATGACAGGGTGGAGGACAGTGATTTTGAAGAATCAAAGCACGACTTCATGTCCGAGTGGGTTCAGCATCTTTTTGTATTAACACACACACACACACACGTGTGTTTGTACTATATATTTGTATAAAAACAGGTGGTATTATTACGTTTGTTTCAACAAACACATCAAATCAAATTATGTCAATTTTATTTGTATAGCACATTTCATACACAGAGGCAATTCAATGTGTAAAAGAAACAGGAAATAAAATATGAGAAAATAAAATTGTAAAGTGACGAATCTCCCGTGGGATGAAATATTCCCACTAATATGCAATAGAGAACAAATACGTTTTTAATCTGGATTTAAAAGTAGTCAGGCTTGGAGCGAGTTTCAGGTCTTCTGTAAATTCATACAGAAATACATGTTCCATGTTCCTTGTTCCTTGACTGATCAAGGTCTCCACTTTGGTGTTTGTGTTTGATAGTTACCTGAAAGGTTGCCCAGAGTGCCGTCAGTTTTGGATACCCCAGCGGCCTCCTTATGGCAATGTGACTTCCTTCCTCCAGTCCCTGGTCTCATCATTTGAGCCCCGCTATGCTATGATTGGTCCTGGCATGGAACAGCTGGAAGTCTCAATGGTGACCAGGCTTATGCATGCTCCAGACATTCTTCCGGTGGCAGGCATTTCACAGCGACAGATTAATGGTGGGTTTATTTCCTGTAAAAATACTGTCCTTGTGCTAACTTAGTCTACTTATCAAATTTCTAGTTAAACAAAATGCCCAATTTAGAAAAAGTACTATGTAGGTTTATTTTTTCCAACAGTAGAGGTCTCTGTTCCCCAAGGATAGCAGTTACCTTGTCACACTCTCCAACATGTGCTGTAAACAAACCAATGTTTTGATTTAGGAATTGGGTCAGGAATAAGCTACATGTACAAAAACCAGCACAAATTCAACATCCTGACTCTCTATTCAACCAACAGGTAAGACAATTTGTATGCACTGCTGTCTCTACAATAACCTGTGTCACTTATCCTGCTTGTTGTTTCTACAGGGCAGAGAGGGAGCGAGCCAGAGTGGAACAGCAGAGTGTGACCAACAAACTGTTCACCCTGGCAGGAACGGACCAATCGGGAAGGATGATTTTCAGTGCAGCCCCTCAGGTCCAGGAAGTGTGCCAGGCAGTGGATGGGTTCATCTATGTGGCCAATGCAGAGCTTGGGAAAGGTGAGAGAGAGATCCAGGTCTATTCCCTCACAATCTTGAACAATCGATTGTTGACGTGCGGTTTGCCTCTGTTTGTGTGAACAGGTGAGGCTGAGGTGGAGCCAGGCCAGATCCGGGCCATGGTGGACCCTGCCTTGGGTTCAACCTCAAGGCCAGTCCTGGTGCTCTCCTGTGTGTCCAGAGATGCTCCAGTTCCGAGTGGTGGTCCTTCTAGATCCAGGACTAAGATCAGGACCTCCTGTGTAGATATAGCCATTAGACTCCGTCTTACACAACTGCCAAACCCCTGGATGGTGAGGTCTAAATCCCTAGTCCCAGTTACCCCTTAAAATTGCAATTGAATGTGTGTGTTATGTATGTTGTATGTTTCCTTACCAATTCTCCCGTTCTCTTTCCCGTCTGTGTAGGTACAGGACACAGTGGCAGAGTCTCTGTCTGGACTTCTGGATGGGATCTCTTGGTTACTGAGCAACTCTGGGGTTAGACTGTAGCTCTCCAACTTCTACCCTTGCCTCATCCAGCCACCCTCACTAGCAATCACACACAATTTTCACACGTTAGAACATTTTATGTGCCTTATTAGAAGGAAGATTGAACATTCTGTGAATAGTTTGTGTCTCTATGCTTTTATGGGATTTATGTTCTGTTTTATAATGTTTCATTGTTTCCTTTAGTGCAACTTGTCTCGATTATCCCAAATAATTACATACCTAGATGGTAGATGGATTAGTCATAAATAAAACTGCTCTTTTTTTTGTTGAGCAACATTGATAACACTCTCTGTCCCTGATAATCACACAGAACACAACACAATAAGTAAAAAAGTTCCATCATTCTGGTTTTAGGACTTGTATAAGGGGTCTGATTATGAGTAGTTTTATTATTTTTCATCCTACTTGCTGATTTAGGCACAAACACAAAATGTACCTTGTTGATTGCAATTTTTTTCTTCTTCTCTCTAATGGAGTGGTCTGCCTCTGGTAATTCTGCTGCCTTGCAATTTTCACAAAGTGCGGTCTTGGAGTCAGCGTAGTAGTAGGTCCTGGGGGGGTTGATGTATCGGCCACCAGGCGGCATCACTGTACAGAAAATGGGAAAATAGTTGGAGATCCAGTCCTATTCAGTACATACTATGGAAAAGAAATAAAACAATACTTTAATAGATCTAATTTGCTCAAAGAGCCAAATGCACATAGTGTGAACTGTATTTTATATATATATATATATATATATACATATATAATAGATTTTTTTTCAGACAATACATTTTAGTTTTTACTGTTATGCTGTGTTTTTGTGTGTTCTTTGGTACTTTAGTGCTAATGGAGTACAGTTGGGCTACAGGTTGGTGATTAACAGGTGGGAGAGCCATCCAGTTGTACATCATATTTCATGTAAAAATGAGGCGGTTGCGCATGGTCTTTTCAATTTAGTTTGACTCAAGCAACCTTTATGACAATAACAGGATAATGTTTCATGTCAGCCTTACGTGCTTTAGTGCTTTACCCTTTTGTTCTAGTTGCCTTGGCAACTAATAGAGAATCCTCTACCTGATTATGTACCCCCCCCCCAAAAGTTACAATTGTAATAATAATCTTTACAGAAATACACATTTAGTATGTCAGCGTAATTGCTGCAATTTTCGTGCATTACGTTCGAAATGAACAGCGGAGAAGCTGACAGAACAGGCAGTTGTGTGTTGCGCATGTCTAGGTTGTTGCCCTTTTCATCTCCACACCGTCCTGTTTCTGTAAACAGGATGTGTATCTCCCTGGTAACTACTTCACTGAGATATTTGCACACAAAGCCAACATTTTGGTAACAACGTTCCCAAAAGCGTTCAGTTAGGAGAACCATTCCATTCCTCTCCACTATTCCACCCAGTTCAAACGAGCTCAAATAGATCCTCAGCCTGCACCGCATGTTTATTTCCTTGTTCATATCCCCACGTTGTGTGGGAACCCCTCTTTAGATCAGGTATGCAAGGAATAACAATGACAAATCCTGTTGTTATTACACCGTGATCCAGACGGGGCCCAGTAGGTGCAGGGTCGCCACTTCACAATCTGCAACGTCAGCAGCGGACATGGGCTGGTACTGAACGTTAGATTTGGCTGCAGTTGTAAGTGGTCAGAATGTGTATCTACAATGATGTTGCTTATATATTTTTGACAGAAATTATGGCACACAAATTCACACACGGTTGTACTCTTTAGACAATGTGTAGAAATAGACAATTTCAACAGTAATGCAAAATGGTATGAACCCTGTTTTCTGCAAGGCAAATGTTCATATAGATCATTCAAAGGACAACGCAAAGTGTTGAAGGATTAGGTGATGGTGTAAAGGCCATCAGCTGTTGAGTATTTATTGTTTATCTGAATGTGTAGAAAGAGAAAGTCATTCAAGCCAGTGATGGAATTACAGATCACTGCTTTATCACAATGCACAGGCACTCAGCATGTTTTTGGAGTGTAGAACGTTTGTATGTGTTTCAGAATTTGAGCCTTGCTGCTGCAAAACTGATAGTGTGGACATGGTGTAGGGATAGTGTTCTAAGAAGTGGTGACAGTAAGAAAGGGATGATTGCAACAGCCGTTTCAAACCTTCACTAGACTTTTTGGAAGGGTTTATGTACACAGGAATACTGCCATGGAGCATGCCTGTAGGGTAGAGTCTGTTGTGTTTCAGTCTTACTTAGCACACATGACACTATAGCGATTTACTCAACAAACAGCTGCCTGCCAACAAAAGAAAAATTAAAAAGATTAAATCAGAAAAAAAACAAGTTTTCAAAACTCTTGTGTACAAGGGTTTGTCCCATTTTAAACTACAATGCAAATAATCCCGAGTTTTAGTCACCATAGCAACAAGTGCTGCCTCATACTTCTCCTTCTTCCTTCCCTCCTTTCCCTCTTTCTAACACCTCCCTTTTCTTTTCCATTAAAATTAAGTCCCTGGTTTGTATTCTGTGATAACAGCCAACACTGAAACACAAGCACACCCTTAAAAATTCATAATTTGCATGATGCATTCATTGTTGAGGGCCCAGTGTCTTTTTTAATTGTTTTGTTTTGACCCTGACTGGTGTGCTCCATCTAGTTCTGCAGATTCTACACATCCCTCGCAATGTCACCAATTCTCATCAATGTACTCTCAACTCAATACCCCCCCAAGCCCCATAGTCCAATATACTTTAACACTTGTTGCTTTATGACGCACTAGAATCAGAATACTTTGAAGTGGGTTTGGAATAAAAAATAAATGAACAGAGTCTGACAATGTCTGACAAAAGAAAGGAAGTGGGTTGCGGAGTTTCAAATCAACTAAAAACCATCTAATCATGTAGCCTGACAAAATAACATACTCCAATTTTTCATAGTTTGTGTTTTTCTGTGTGGGTGTGCTGTGCATGTGTATGTGAGTGTGCGCATAATTGTATGTTTGTGTTACCTGCGGCTCTTTCCTTCCTAATTCGATAGAAAGGCCATGGTGCTGACACCGGTGGTGAATGACCACACTTGTGGTGTAAGGCAGCACTAAATGCATTATGGGAGACGAGAAGGGACAATGTAAAGGCCAGGCTTTTCTGAGAGGAAGAGTGAGACGGACAACCTCATTTAAATACCGCTGAAGGGCATCGATATCCTTTGGCGACTCTAGGGTAGGGATTCATTAGAGATAATGAGACTCATGTCCTATTTGTGACTGTGATTGAGTCCTGTATGAAGAACTTCAAAGCTTCTTGCACAGAGAGGTGAGAAAGTGTCTGATACCCCCCCTCAACAAACACAATCACACTTTATTTTAAAACTATTTTATTATCTCAATAAAAAAATAGAGATGATGTGTGTGGCTGAACATTTTACCATGAATTCAAACTGGCATTCTGCAAAGGACATTCATGACCTTGTTTATACTTCCTACTTTGATGATGAAGACTGACATAAGATGGAAGGTTATCGTATTCTTCTGGATCAACAATGCTAAAATTACAGCCAATAGCTCCTTTAAGTCCGAAGAGTGCAATGCATCACCTATCAAGGACAACCATCGCGAAGAAACTGGGGGCCTCTCAATGTGTTTCACTTTATTTCTGAAGTGGCTTACTATATGTCAATCTATAGAATAAAGTACCTGTGAGGTAAACAAGTTATTGTGTTATAAAAAGTTATGGTCATGCAAGTTATTAGAAACACATTATTGGCCAAGCATTCACTAAGAATGGTTTAGAGGCACAATGTCATGGAGAACCGGTTTAATCCGGTCTGATACTTGCAAGACAACGGTACATCCACCTTTATGTGGCCCATGGAAATTGCTCTGTTGTCACCTCCAATTAGGCGTTCTGTTATAATCCCTCTTAATAAAATATAGCTTTACTAGGATGAATGTACTGTTTTGTGCGAATGCTTTTTCAATGGCCCCCCCTTGCAATCTTTCAATCAGTGCACATGCCATGGATAGTGAATTGGCGTCACTCAGGTTTTAGTTGCGGTAAATAATCACAGTTCCAACGATATTATTCAAGCTTTTACATTACAGAACTTTGGTCGATTAAGTATAAACCCAATTCGGATGGTGATTTTACCATGGTTTGGTATATTTCAAGTCGATGGTATGATGCGCCTCTGCAAAACTCATCACACATATTTCCTGAGCCGACCTTCCTTTTTGCAACTCGGTGCTGAGTTATAGTTTGTTTACATCAGAGCCATCCCAGTTCGCTGGCAACTGTTTTTATGTACATTGCAGTCCGAGGAGCGGGCCAGGCCATAACTTCTAGTCCCTCTAATCGAGGAGGGACAGGGGTATAAATATAAAGACGGCTTCGCTCAATCCAGACAGGCCAATTCCATCTCTCTCCTCTGCAGCACAATTTATAGCAGCAGTGCATTCTGGAGGCATACAAACCAATGGCAGTAGCCCAGAAAAACAGATCTCAGTCCTTAAACTGCACTCTAGGTCTCGCTACTGAGCACTTTGAATATTACAGGTCTTTGTTTGTAACATACAGAGTTTAGCATGCTAACAAGTTCATGCCACATTCTGGAAAAGATCCACACAAACCCAAATGCATAGGCTGCAATGCTTGTTTGAAGGAGGAAACTATTATATTGAATGTGTGTAGGGAAGAGAGCGGTAGTGTAAGCTCAAGACTCAAGATTTCCAGTTGGCCTTGTAATTTCCACATACAGAATTTACTCAAAAATCAAGCATTTATGTATGTGTTTAAACACATTCTAATGTCAATCACTGGTTGAGGATCATGCCTTCTGCCTTATCTAGAACGACTGTGGACATCAGTAATCAACCAGAGGCTTTCCTGTGTGGGCTGGACTTGCAGACTTCCGTCCTAATTATTGGGGTTGGGTCAGGGGTCGCCTTTATGACAGCTGAAATGTATAGATTGAGACAGGCGACAACAAACGAGCAAATTCCGCTTCAGTGGGTTATCCGCGAGTGTAGATTCATTATTTTTCTTGTGGGCTGTAATAGTTTGAAGTGTAAATAAACCTTTCTGCTACATCTAAAGCAAACAAAATGTTACGTTAGTACCGACTCGTTTTGCGCAATTTACCCATTTAACTTTTTTTATACGATCACGGGGTAACAGAAAATTAATAAAAGTGTTTCGTATGTCTGTGTGCTTGCCTCCATACAGCTTTCCGTGGCATAGGCTGGGTTAAATTTTTGTCAGATGGGGGCGCTTCCTTCCAATCTGAAACATAAACCAAGAGCAGCAGCGTTTGCTGAAAAGGGGCACTGTGTGTGTGAGCCCCTTAAATCCGCTTGTCGCACATTTTCAGCCTGATCCCGATTGTAATAGCATGATCTATCCCCTTGGATCTATCGCATAGTAACTCAATATTTTGCTGACGCTATGACGAAACAATTCGCCTTTTAATGGTCAAATCAAAAGGAGCTGGTTTAATCCACTCCAGAGTGGTCTGAAGAGCGATCAGCTGCCGTGTCATGGTGCTGTTCTGGTCCCATCACATGAAGTTTTGAAAAGTCGACATTTTCCAGCTGACTTCGTTTAAGTAAGTGTTATAAAGTATTTTCTGTTAATACAGTATATCTTCTAAAAATGAAAGCGCACCTGGCTTTGAATTGTATGATTGTACCCAGATTGAGGCTAGGAACTGAGTCTGCATATGAAGTCATGCAAGGAAAAGTTTTCATAAACTTTTCAACAACTATTGGGCATGTCCACTTAATTTAAATGTTTATTCGCTATGCATATGCACGTATATATATAATTCATTGTATCTATGGTAGCCTATAGTGCATAATTTCACCCTAAAATGTGATTATGTGTGAGTTATTGGGCTAGTTAGAGCAAATCACTGATTGCTTCACAACTTGTATTTTTTACGTGGCAATTTTAAATAGTCAAATATCAAAAATGTATACTTTATATTCAAATATCAATACATTTTATCCAGAATTGTACTTATGTCTATGTATAGCCTTTCCTCTGTCTTGTGTTTCATAATAATTAAACAATGCCTTAGTTGGGCTGATTACTTAAAAATGACCCCAAATTGATCCTCAAATATCATTACGATTACTTATAATGCATTGGTATCTTTCAACTAGGAAAACATATTTGAAAGTAGTGTTTATACATTCTAATGTATGATCTTTGCACAAGTTAATTGATAGAGTGTGACATTGCTACAAATTACATAATCATTAAGCATTTTTATTTCTTTATAACAAATTGTGCATTAATTTGAATAATTACTGTAATATTTTTATTTCCATTTTTAATAAAATTATCAAATGTAACTGACATCATATTATACCAAATTTGTAAAGCAACCAAGCCTGATAGGAAGTACTTAATGTTAATGTTTTCATCATGTAATCCAGAAGTCCAGTACTCATTGGCCATCAACATTCACTAGGCTTTTGACCTTCACTGCCTCATCCACTGAATAAAGAAGTTACAGGGAGTTTTTAGGTGACAGGGATCTCTATGCTATGTAAAATGTGTTGCTTGGTATAAGCCTATATTGAAGTCTGCAACTCAATAGACTAGAAACCAATAGGTTACAGAAGGGGCCATTTAAATATGCCTTTTACATTCACTTTGATGTACTGCACACCTTCTTCCCATAATTTTAATCTGATTGGTTACTACACACACGTGACACATTTGGGAATTAAGAACTGCCATAAAGTCAACTAGGTGTAGTTGATAACGTTGAATAATATTTTAGATGTGAGTTTGCACTCAGGCTTCCACACACTGAATGATGGAATGCTGATGCAAAGCGGACATTTTCCATGCAGGAATAGTTTTACAGATGATGATGGGCTTTCACATACTGCAGTCTCTAAGCATACCATGTTGGTCTTTTCCCCCCTGTCCTGTTCTCTCCCTCTTTTCTCTGTCTAGCACACACACACTCGCTCTCTCTCTCTCTCTCTCTCTCTCTCTCTCTCTCTCACACACACACACACACACACACACACACACACAAACAAATAACTCCTTAGCTAGGTTTGCAGATGTGTGTCCTGATCTACTCCCTGTGTTTCTTCCAGACTCACATTGCTGACTCAGAGTTTTCCACTGCTCTTATGAAATAAGAGCAGGAGACATGGGCACTATCCAAGGGCTAGGCCTGCATGCCTTAGCACACACACACACACACACACACACACACACACACACGCACGCACACACTGGTTTTTAATGTCTAAGAGGAGCAGTATGGTGCAGCAGAAGTTGGGCTTCGCCTCTTGCCTGGTGCTGGGCCAGCCTCAGTGTTTGCTCCGCCCCTTATCTGTACAACAAGTTGACTCATGTTATGTCTGCGTGTGATGTTTGCCCAAGATCCTCCTGTTTATTTTACCCAAAATCCATTTGAGTGCTTAGGCAATTGTCGGGGGCAATAGTGAACGTTGGACCTGTGCAACTTTGTCTAATCTAAGATGTCAGTGTACTTATCCAAAAGTATTGGCCAGACAGTGGAGGTTAGGTTCCAGGTAAATGTGTGACAAATTCCTGTTTAATCACGCCTCATTGCATTACGTGAGTAGGTCTGGGAACAGCATGGAAGGTTAAATTAGGAGATTTGATGACTTCAATAATCAGATTGTAATTTCTATCTTCCACGCTTTGCATGATGCATGCAAGCTATAGACTTTTTCTCTGCTGTGTGTTGTTATTGTCTTATACAAAGCATGACTACATTTAAATAATAAAACATTTTACAAGCTCAACGGGGCAAACACATTTCCATCAAAACCTAAACCTCTCAACTTAAACTTGGCGTGCATTGCCATCCCTGCACTCTCCTATACAACAGGGAGTGGTGTTGGTGTTGTCTTTTTTGCTCTAGAGCGTCATTTGAAGCTCAGAGGTTTGTATTTCTTCTGTAATCTCCAGCTCGACCCCCAGGGGTCTTTTTTTCGGCCAGGGGCTGCTCTTCCTACCTGCAGGGTGACGGGGTTCAGCTGCTCTCCCACGCCGAAGGGGGCTCGCCTTAATCCCCTCTTCCCCCTCGCCTGCATTCTCTGTCCCCTCCGCTGAGGTCGTGACCTCTCGTATTCAATCACTAAGGCCTCTATGCACAGGGCCTCATCGCTCTGAGGGGCATGGGCGTGTTGTGTTTGTTCAAAAAGGGATAGGAAGGGAAGAGAGACATAGGAAGCTGAGAGACATTTGTGTCTGTCTCAGCTATATTTGTCTTGCAATAGCATATCTTTACCTGAACTATGTTATGGAACATATCTGTATGTGTGTCTGTGAGAGACAGAGAGAGAGAGAGACAGAGAGAGAGAGAGAGACAGAGAGAGACAGAGAGAGAGAGAGAGAGAGAGAGAGAGAGAGAGAGAGAGAGAACGAATCCACTGTCCGTCCGACACGGAATGTTGTTGACACCTCACCAAGGGCTCATACGCGTCCACTCAATCTTCAAAGCATGAAGTCCGATTCCTCATGTGCGGTCTTTTGTGGGCATGAGGGTGCATTTTTATATGTTATGTGTCCGTAACCCAGTATCGTCCAGAGGCCATGATACTAGGTTTTGGTTTCGATGCGGTGTCTACCAATTACATTTCTTACAAAGTGACGAAACAAATGAAGACTTGATGTCAGGGGACTGTGCATAAAAAAGGGCTGCCATTACGTGTTACACATTACACCTATTATGGTTTTAAACACCTTCTATTTATGGGGAACAGTGTTCATTTCATGTTCACTGGTTTGAAGTGAGAGCCAAGCCACAACATTAACAAATATGTTGCTGTCTGAATACCTTGCATTGTAAATGAAAGTTTCAGAGCAATAAGACATCACAGTTACAGTTTGACAGTAGAAGTGGGCAATTCCACATTTGAGCAATACAGATAAAATAAGAGATTTAATAGCTAACTTGTGTCACAGTGCACATCTCATATATCACGCCATATCCATATTCACAAACAGACTTTTACAGAGGGCTCCCAGACTACAGTAAGCGATAGACCCACAGCTATTTAAAGGCATGTCTATGGACCCTCTGTTTACCATCTATCATATTCGTACGCTGAGGAATCCGTTTAAATGGATGTTTTATTTATTTTCCACTTGGGCAGAAAACAAACAGGGTTATGTGTAGCTTTGCTGCTCAGGCCTCAGGAGTGGTGAGTGACGTTTGGATGATGGTCCCCGGGCTGAACACTACATCGGCTTTTCCAGCTCCTCTGGACTGGGTGGGATCTCAAACTTGGCCGTGCCTCGACGTTGACTGTGTGTGTCTGTGTGCTCGTGCGTGTGCCTGATGGAGTGAATGAGTGGAGTTTTGTGTACTCACAGATAGCCTCACAGGGACTGCGGTAATCCTTACACAAAATGACCTCTCACCCCTTAACCTTTCTCGTAGCCCAGCCCCCCCTCCCCTCCCTCCCTTCCCTTCACCCACCGACCTTCCTAATTTTAACCTCCTCTCCTATTCCTCAGCCAACCCTGCCATACAAACACTGATTACTAGCTCAGACTAGCTCATAGTAGAGTAGGGGAGGCTGGTTTTAGACTTGTGCATGTGTGTGTTTGTGCATTTGTGTGTTTGTATGGGTGTATATGTGTGTGCGTGCGTGTGCATATCTGTGCGTGTGCATTTAGGGGGGATGGGACAAAGGTTCACCACAGAGGACCTCGCTGTTTACCCAAAAACCCCCAGGAGGCTGAACCTCCCACTTAGCTGATTGGCTGACCTAGCATTCCCTCTTGACAGGCAGCCTGTGATTGGAGACTACAGGGCAGAAGACGTGTGGAATAAAGCGGGGGGATGGGGGTGGGGGGGTGGGGGTGGAGAGAAGATTGATGTGTAGGGATTACCATGGGGCCACATGCTGCAGGGAAGCGTTGCTGGTTGTTTTCGATAAAGGGAGGGCTGAGAGCCAGTGGGTGGGAGGGAAGGAGTAATTGATTTTGGCCCCAACCCTTTTCTCTCCAGCCATCCTGCTCGCCATACTTTCTAACCCTGAATCCTCTGCCTTGTATTTCTTGGCCCTCTCGCACCTGTAGACACGCACAAACCCAACTATTCACTGTTTCTTTTTTTTTTTTTGGGGGGGGGGGGTAGGAGGAGGAGGAGGAGCTGCAAGCAAGGCAGATGTTGCAATCCAGTCATTTGGGATTATTCAGCGGCTTTCAGTCTGGTATAAACTGGACTGTTGTGTGGACTTGGTGGGTATGAGGAGGCTTGTCCCCGGTCCAGGTTGGTCTCCGTCCAGTCTGCTTTAGAAGACACAGCTATAAGTGGAGCAGGGCAAGTCAGTGAGCTGCTTCTATATATACATATACAGGGTTTGACTTGACAGAAGGGAACCTTGGCGCGCTCATCTTAGTTTTTCACCATGTTGCCATCTACTGTTTGTTTGTGTTTTGTTTATTTGTTCATTGAGGTCATTGTACAAAGTAAAAAGAAAAAATTACACATAACATTCCAGTAATAATAATTCAACAGCAGTGACCGAAAAGGGGTGGACTGAAGTCTCAACTTATAGCGTCAACCGCTTCTCACAGCGTGAGCAAAGGCAAGCCACAACAAAAAAAACGAGTGACTGTTTCAGGGGCGTGGCAGAGCCCCAAGTACAGGGGGAATGTCCAAATTAGCTCAAGAGCAGGTGTTCATACTGATGTTTGTGTTGATCAAATTCCATGGATAAATGGCATGAAATGCGTGTTTTATTTTGGTGAGCTTTCCATCAAAATCATTGAATCTTGTTAGTTTACACCCAAAACCAATCTTTGGCATTGTCTGTACCACACAGGTCTTTGTAAAGACATTACACTCTGTAGCTCCCAGACAGACGGTACATTTCCACTCCACTAATGGCACAGTAAATCACCTCACCTTCACTGTGGAGGGCCTCTTACCATATCAATG
Organism: Galaxias brevipinnis; assembly: GCA_036023535.2. Classification (NCBI taxonomy): domain Eukaryota; kingdom Metazoa; phylum Chordata; class Actinopteri; order Galaxiiformes; family Galaxiidae; genus Galaxias; species Galaxias brevipinnis. Next base: position 32,072 of record JAVQIZ010051161.1, read on the forward strand.
ACACCATAGTCTCACAGCAGGTATCCTCCTAAGACATAACCACTCGATTTGCCTGTAAGAATATACACTCTCAATCTCAACACACACACACACGCACACACACACACACACACACACCTACACACGTAAACAACATGTAACACAACCGTAAACAACACACTCAACCAACAACACATTGGGCAACACTGTGTGTCCTGCACGGAGTGCTGAAATACAGCGGGAAAGCTACATGGACATTAGCTCTCCCTGTCTGTCTGGGGTTAGGTTTCACACGGGCCAGCTGGAAATAAATGGCAGTGACAGTTTGCACGGCAGAGGGAATGAGACAAATGGGGAAGGGCAATAAATGTGCGGGGGCACCGCCGAGATTGTGGCCCAATATTTCACGCTGGTGTGTGGCCACGGAGCATCGCTGCTGATAATCATCTTCAATCCCTCTCCCCCCCCTCCTCCACCTTCAGCATAGGGGAGCCTTCGGCATGGCTTCCTCCCTCTGTGTCTGCCTCCGCCTCCTCTTCCTCCCCGCCCTGGCTTATCTGTCGTCCGTGGATTCCGCCAAAGCTGTGTACCTGGGCAGCACGACGTCATCAGGTAGGTCACCGTGCCTGTCAGATGTGTGTGTGTGTGTGTGTGTGTGTGTGTGTGTGTGTGTGTGTGTGTGTGTGCTTGTGGGTGGTCGGTAAGGAAAACCTACGAGACACCTGCTAGTTTGTGCACTATGGCCTTCCTATTGCCTGCCTTGGTCATGTGGAAGCAGCAAGCATTTGTGTTGTCACGGCCCTTTTATCTTCTGACTTTGGCGTATGTTGAAATTCACCCTGGTGGGGCAGACACATGTCGCAGACGTCTGTGTTTGCTTGCCTGGGAAAGGTCCAGCGGGGGAGCAATGGCCACCGCTTCACGATCCAGCCGGTCGCACGGCCCACGGATCAATAGAGCGATGGTGAGAGTAAACACATGGACCAACGCTCTGTCAAAGTCCAGGGACAGCACCGAGCCGAGCACACGTTCTCACTGGTCCCTCCAGGGAGGGCCGTGAAAAAACGCTTTAAGAACGGGGCTAACCTGTGGTTGGCACCTCCCCAAAGGTGTGGGATTGATAGCGCGAGGTGCTTCCTGCAAAGCGTCTCCTCCAGGAGGCTCCCAGCCCTGGAGGGACGAGACCTCGGAGGTGCAAGCAGATAATCCCTGAGCTATGGCCTTTGCAATGCGCTGGCTGCTGCTCAAATGGAACGGGGCCACCGGAGCTGGAACTGGGAGAAAGTGAACGGCTCTGGAACCCTCTAGTGGGGGCCACCAGAGCGCCATTGCACCCAAAGCAGCAAATGGTCGAAGGGCTTCCAAAATGTCCGGTCATCCCCGATCAGGTTCCGGGTCAGCAATAATTAGTCTGGCCTGTCTAGGATTGGGTGTTGGGGAATGGCGGGTGACTCTATCCAACTGTATATTAGAGGGTCACGTGGCGTTTGGTGGATGGTAAACAGGGAGCTCTGCTTTATGTATTAAGCTGCTATGGTTATTATATTCCCGCGTTGGCATTTTAATGAGGACCTAATTGATGTATCAGTGGTTTGGCACCACACGACAGCCGTAAACCCAGACAGTGACTCATTGCTGTGTTATAACGTCTGAGAGAGAGAGAGAGAGAGAGAGAGAGAGAGAGAGAGAGAGAGAGAGAGACAGAGAGAGTCGGGGGTGTTTGT